>ADNK01003223.1:0-40000 GCA_000320545.1 Bigelowiella natans CCMP2755 | reverse complement strand
GTGTGTGTGCATGTGTGCATGTGTCCATGGGGAGAAAGGTGACGGGGGGGCTGACAGGATCAGAATAGCATTTAATTTTGTATAAAAAAGAACATACAGCGTTGCATATATTGGCCATATGCAGATCACATTAAAGGTAAAATCCGACTTATTTGAAAATGATGATTTACCAAGAATATATCACAGAATTCGTCGTCTAGATCAGCAAGTGTCTAAAAATTGATGGGGGTGGAAACAGAGCAATCACAACATACAACAACACACATATATCAGTGTGAGTCATTTTCGTAACTTCCTTCGATTATTATAAAATTCTTCTTCTTTCTCTTCTTTTCATATCATTATTATACGCAATAAGTAGCATATAAGTCGATCATCATCATCATCACCATCTCCTAGTCCTCTACCTCAAGCATGGTTATTCGTTCCTTTGTAGCTTTCTCCATTGATATCTGACTACTTGCTGCTGCTGCTGCTACTGGAATATGTTCGAATTTCTCTCCCTAATAATGATTTATAAATAGGCAAGAAGGAAGGGAGGGGCAACGCAAAATGATGATAATTATGATGATGACGATGATAATGATGATGACTGTGAATACTTTGGTGATAAGAAATAAATAAATACACCTCAAAATCTCAAATGATCAGCATACGACGATAGATACCTGTGCGTCTGCCCAACGAATGGTGGTCATGGAACGAAGATCTACCACATCAAAGTCGCCATCCCTGCCAAACTCTCCTATCTTTATTTTTTAGTACCAATGCATAATGGACATAATCAAATATGACTAGTTCTATATCGTCGTCATCGTCGTCATCGAAAATGGTGATGGGGTGCTACAAACAACCTGAAGGGGGATGGGGGTGATCCCCGGTAACCTATGCTTTATGCTCTCGATGCAGATATCTACACTAGCGTCGTCACTGGCAATACCCACACACGATTGAGTTGTTAGTGAAACGATATTTGTTGTATATCTACTACGTAACAGCAGTGCTGATTAGGTTGCACAGGTCTCATCAGAGATGGTAGTGTGCTGCTCGTACGTGCTCTCTCACCGATCCATTTTATTGACGAAGATAATCCTGGGAATTCTGTGTTTATCAGCCTGAAGTTGTATTGAAGAAGGTGATGACGACTGCGATTTATGGAAAAAAAAAAAACACGGAGAATGCGCCATGTCCGGTGTCAATGTAGAGGAGAACCTGCTTCCAAACCGTCTCTGTTTGAGCTTGGACCCCTGCATCATAAGCGAAATGAGTATCATCAAGATTAAGATGATTGAACGACAAACAAATATCACCATCGAGCGGCTATCATCATTGCCCATAATAATCAATAAACATCGTTATCTTCGGACTATTAGTGGCTGACCAGCAACAGCATCCATGATTCCTACTGCGCCATCTAGAGCACGTACAGAGCGTTCCACCTTGAAGAATAGGCGGTCATTTCACCACAACACACAACAACAGTAGCAGCAGCAGCATTAGTATTATCGAGGAGATTCCCAAGAACGAAAGGCGGTGACTTCAAAAAAGCAACAATAGTAGATAATGAGTCAAAATATACATATGCTGTGCTACCACACTCTGAACCAACCGCTTAACAACCCTAATACTACCTCGACTGTGAAGTCTACATGGCCAGGAGTATCGATGATGTTGATTTGATGCGGACCCCTAATAATAAAGCAGATAATAACCAAAGAATGACGAACGTAATAGCTAAATGCTGCTGCTGCTGCTGACACACACGCACACACACAAAAACAAGCGCAATCTTCAATCAAATGCTCGATAAATCTCAACCGTGGTCCCCCCTCCCAATCTGCTCTACAACAACATCCAGCGAACATGTAGTAGTTATTCGGGGGGGGGCTGTGATTTTACTATACAACCAATTGAATGTCGTGCAAGCTGACTGGATGGTGATTCCACGTTTTCGTTCCTCCTCCTAATAACAGGAGTTAGTTAGTTGTACTGCTGGTTAGTCTCATTCAATTTCGCAGCACATCATCACCAAGTATAATTAATGGTGGATATGTCCATAATAATCAACACGTCGTTCCAGTGAGAAGAGAGAGAGATAAAGATATATATATATATATATATATATATATATATATATATATATATGCTTACTAGAAAGTCAGTCACAGTCGTCCCTGTGTCCACGTCACCAGGCCTTCTGATCTTTCCAGCATAGAAAAGCATACGCTCTGCGCCAGCACAGATACGACGGATATGCACAGTTAAACAACACTTGCCTCCAGGAGGAATTATCAATAATGCATTCTCAACCCTTCCTCTTCCTCCCCCAAGCTTCTCTACTCCTCCTCCGAACCTGTCGTAGTTGTCTTGCCCGCATCCACATGTGCAATGATCCCGATGTTTCGAATACTCTCAGCTGTGGCCGAAAGGTACCGCCGCTTGAATGTTGCAATTGGAAGAAATTGGTAGAACGCTGTTCGCCGGCCGGTTTGGTGAGGCAAGATGAGACTACATGGCCTTGGAAGCCCTGGACATCGCCGTGTTGCGGCGGTCGCCATCTGGCGCAGAATCGGCTTTGCGGGCGACGACAAGAAAACGTAGAGGATTTTACACCTGCGACATGCCTAAGAATGATGCTTAATTTTCAACAACAAATGGCTCCAATGCGTTGTTCATTCGTGGCAAGCTGATTGGAGTCAGCACACTCCGAGACACAATGATTCCATCCAATCCCCTCTTGGAATTACGTGATTCGTTCGTTCATTCACACTGCTGAGAACACGGCAACCAGCGCGTTCAGTGATTCATGTTCCAACATCCCACCTTGCTCGAATCAAACAATTCTTCTGCTCCTTCTCCTTCTTGTCTTCTTGCTTCTTCTTCTTGTTCCTCATCCAAGACCTTTCACTGTCAGTGCATCCATGTCATGAAGAAGCTGGTTGCGTTCCTTCACCTTGTCCAAACTTGACAACAATTTCTTCTGTGGATTTTCTTTTGTGTGTGTCCATGTCAGACTGTGCTAGCGATGTTGCACGCAAAAACCTTTTG
Organism: Bigelowiella natans CCMP2755; assembly: GCA_000320545.1. Lineage (NCBI taxonomy): Eukaryota > Cercozoa > Chlorarachniophyceae > Bigelowiella > Bigelowiella natans. The sequence goes on along the minus strand of ADNK01003223.1, from coordinate 36,952 downwards.
TTTTTCAAAGGTCTGAATTGCTCTTCTGTGAGCCATTTGTCCAATCATTTTCCTCTTTTTGATTTGAAAATTCTCACTTGTCATTTCAGATTGGAACAAACATGCAGTGTTCACATTTAGCGATGCTTTGGCTGAAGAATTCTGCTCTGCACGCTGTGGATTTTTGCTGTGTCGTTTTCAACAAAGATTGTTTTCACAAAAGACGTGTGGTGTGCCCATGTCATTCTAGCAATTCAGTTTAGCAGTAGGTCGTCAGTAGGCAAATTTTCATGTAGCGCATTTTCGCAATTTTTGCCACCGCGAACAGTGGGGAAATGAAGGCACAGTGCACTGCTAGGTCTGCTGCGCATGAACGTGATTTGAACGGCAGATGTGCAGATCACGGCAGGCAGGCGAAACATGGATGCCAGTTAAAGGAGCATCTCGTGCCGTTGTCCTGCTTCTTGATCGGCACTGTGGACATTTCCGCCTCGCCACTGACCGATCTGATTGACTGCAATCGAAAATCACAGCGCAATGCACCGCGAGTGCCGAGGTGCAACTATGCTAGCGTTACTTTTCTTAACATGTCATTAACGCACATGTAGACGCAATTGAGAGCCTGCAAACACCTAGCATCACAGTTTAGTCGTTGGTAATCATCGTGTGAAATGCCATGAAATCACAGCTCTAACAAGGATCATCGTCATGTTCCATCAGTTTTCGCTCTCCTCCGCATATGCCCCACGTCGTGCAGATTTTGACTTGGCGAATCATTATTTATTGACCCACTGAAGTCGCCATCTTCATCCGATGTAATGGCGTATGGATTCAAGAAAACACTTCGAGCTTCGTGCGATAGATCTCCCTTGTGCAGAAGAGTTACGTGCCTGCATATCGATTAAAGATGCATGATGCTGGCTGGATGCGGAACAAGAAATTTACATACATGTATAATTTATAGTTCTACATATTTAATGACCTTTGTTCATCATTGAAGCGAAAAGGGAAAACTGTTCTTCCTGTAACGTCAACAGTGCGTTGGTTTATACTGGATCCAGCTTTCTTGCTGCCCCTCTTCTTTTTCCATTTTGATTTCTTTTTCTTTTTCTTCTTCTTTCTCTCAGAACCCGGGCCAGTAAGAGGCGTTGTCAATACCATTTCAGGACGATTCTTTTTCACCGGACCAATAATTGTATTTCCAACCTGCTCGTCGATTGAATGAAGCATGGGTCAGCAGTCACGAATAGGAAGATTTAACGACCAACTGCGCTTTTCTTAAGGGGTGTTTTACCTCTACATTCCGGTGCAATACCCATATCAAGTCAAAACTTTCTTCGTCAGACCTAGAAGATAAATGGTGTCTCGGTACATCTGCCCAAGGTTGAAATGATGCTATCGAAATTTGCACCTTAGCCCGTAAGGATCAAGCATCTTCGCAGCAACCTGTAGCCAGCCAGCAAATATTACAAATTCAAGGACTGAGAAGAAGGGAAAGTAGTAGTCGATTCCTGAGTTATTGAGGATTAAAATTTATTGTTGAGAAGATAATAAAGATCATTCATTCAAACTGTGAAACAGAAAACACTCACCATTCCCTTCATAGCCCTTTGAAGTATCCAAGAATTGTGCACGCCCGATCACAACAAGAGCGAAGTATATATATACCGAAACATGAGCTAGTTGCACGTAGATTAGGGGAATGGTCACCAGCGTGAAGTCCAGCATATGAGCAAGCTAGGGGGGGGGAGGGGAATATCCACTCAGACCTGTATTTGCTTGCATTATAAGTCGCAAGGATTGTGATGTTACTTACTGTGGAACGGAACGCCAGAAGTTGTCCACGTACTGCTTCAAGCTCCTGTGGAGAACTTATCCACCCCTGTTCATAGCAATCCTGAACAATGTCGTTTGCCCAGGCAATTGGAAGCCACCAGTCAGACTGATGAGGGAGGTCTTTCTCAGAAATTCTTTCCATGGTATCAAGCTCTTCTTTGGTTAAAAGTCCATCCGTGATAAGCCCACGCATGTCAGGGTAGAGTGCTAACATTTTCTTCGAACAAGCTCGGGCAATCTAACAGAATGAAGCATGCGGATGTGACTGTAACAAATCTAAATGATGTGAGGGTTAGAATTGTTGCATACCATTGCATAAACGAGATTACAATATCGTAATATTGTAAATTGGTGAAGATAAAGCTCTCTCTCCATATTTGCTCTTTGCTTCTCCAATTCTGCTTCTTCCCCTTGATATTTTCGTTCGAAACTCGACGCGGCCCCCCTATCTTGTACGTTGTTTCTCTTCCCCTTCTGAGTTGAATCTGGAGCTGGCGACGATCTGTTGGGTCTTCTTCTCTTTCGCATGTGTAGAGGAATCCGTATGGTTGAAGAAACTCGTAGTGCCAGCAGATCTATCCATCTAAAGAGGGTGAGAGTAAAATGTAAAGTGTGAGAGTTGTTTTCGACTCGGTTTCTGGGGCGTATCTAATATCAATCTTCTCCCCCCCCCCCCTCTCTCTCTCTTTCTCATCCATACAGATAGATGATATAATACCCAAGAGTAGACCACATGTCCATCCAGCGAGTATACACCTATGTAACCGAATGGAGATAACGATGATGGTGATGATTATGATTAGACACAAGCTAATTTATCCACACCTGTTGGACATAGAATCCAAGGACGAATGCAAGAGGTATTGTTCCTAAAATTGGTTTTTGTATTGCATATGATTAGGTCAGTTTGGGTACAATGCCACTGCCGTTAAAATCACCATGCGATAAATAGTAGGAGATGTTGAAAGACAGCTTCTCGAAATATTCCTGATGATGAAAATATTGATGACTTACTTCGCGGTCTAGTATTCTGATTTCATTCAGTACCTTTTGATCGGATGTCATGAAGAAGCGATAGGATACACTAACCGAGTAGTAGCAGAAGAGAAATATTAGCAATTGTTTCCAGGTTGCTTTCCAGATACTCCCTTTCCAGCGGAAAATCTGCGGTCACATTTGATTTGGTATGTCTGAATTCTCAATATTCTGTGCGTGTTCCGGCATTTATCAGAGTGTTATGTCCACAAATACCATCTCAAAAGCTAGGACTAAACTTGATGTTTTGGGGATTGGCAGCTTTTGAACTTTGTAACTGAATACAAACACACACACACACACACATATATATATATATATATATATATGTACAATGTGATAATTATGGCTTGGTATTTTTCAATATGTTAGAGAGTAGTTGTGCAATCAATGTACCCTTCTGCTTGATATCCAAGCTCCCGTAGAGAAATGGGCTTTTGTAGGTGCTCCTTCAAATCTGTCCCCTGACTCCGCTGCTTTGCATCGAATTCAGCTGGGAGAGAGTCGCGAGCTTGCTTCGAACTTGAGGGAGATTCTGACGAAAACTAAGTGAGAATCTATGGAAGGTCCCGAGTTGTCTCAGTAACCTTTGTTTGGGTTGGTGTCCCTGTCGTTATGTCTCTTCATTGCCATATCACCGTAATTCAAAGAATCGAATCGAAGCAATCTTTCTTGCATGTGCCATCAAATTTCCCTCAGACAACGAGTGAGGCTTTGTCAGTGTGTTCCCAAACTATCTAACGGAGTTTTGCTCCAGCCTCGAATTTCACTTCCAGTTCTGGCGAGGAGCCGTCCCCCCATCGACTGATCTGTCGTTGATCGGATCGACCATCGGGACGTGCACCTTGACGAAAATGGACGTTTAAAACACAAGAATCGAATCAAATTGAGTCACATCGATCACGTGACGACAAACACTAATGTTAATAACGGGGAATGCCGGTGCTCAGCGAATGTACTCCTTGTTTTCTGAGTGCTTTCGTCAATCTGAAATACGAAAGCGTCATGACTATTTTTGTGTCGCAGGTAAAATTGAAACTGATTATGTGAGCATGTGGAGATGTGAGAAGGGGTTTGCACAGTACCGCAGTTGCAAGTTTCAGCTCAATGGATAAATAAATACTGCTCCGAAATAGTGAAATATACAGTATTGATCAATTACGACATAATATTTGATGATAAATTTCAAAAAATAACATATACTTATTACTTATTTCCCTACCTCTCAATCTTAAATTTATCCTTATCACCCATTTTTAAGAGGCTGCCCAAGTTCGTTAAGCCCCGACGCCATTCTTAACGTCGGAGGTAATTCAAACTGCTTGATTGAGGAGGCTGAAGAAACTTACTTTGGACACAAAAAAAAGTTTTAACTGTATCATTAGATCTAGCTCACAATGAAATTAATTGTTTCAGCAATTGCGAACTACATTCCGGAAGGGAATTAACGACATTGCTTTCATGTCTGGACAGAGGAGAGCGAAGAAGGTCGCATATTCTCTTCCTTTGCTTTGATTGTTCTTAAAGAGGAGCAAAATGCTATCTTTTTTTGCGTAGTAAATGAAATTGGCATCGCACTGAATAAAAAGTTTGCTATATAGGAAACTGGCTCGTCACTGCCCCGCAGCCTTTCTGATTTTGAAAGTAGCTCATCCTTCGCGTGCAAGGAACTGTCTTTGAAAAGAGACCTCTCAATAGAGATTGGAAAGAACCCCGACATGCCATTCGTGGAGACAAAGAAACCACTGGAAAAACTCGCATTCTACCGTCATCAGGTCGCGGGGCACTATCCTATATTTTGGAAGAAAGGGGAAGTATGCAAGCCGATACAGAAGAACGAGCTTGAATTTTATAAGCATATCCAGGCCAAGATCCCAGAACTGGTACCATTTGTGCCGAAGTATCTTGGAGTTTTGGATATGGAGTATGAGCAACTTCCGCCCACACCCCAGAAATTCGAATTTTCACAATCACAGGCAAATACAACCGAATTCAATCACTTCAATTCTTGGGGCCTGCGATGCCATCAAAAGAAAAAACAAGCCCTTAAGAGACGTTCCGTCATCAAATATATTCGATTAGAGGATCTGACTCTACCTTTCAGTCGGCCAAATATCTTAGATCTTAAAATTGGGACTCGCGTTTATGGTGTGAATGATGACCCAGAAAAGGTGCGTCGGAAGATGAGGAAAAGTGCACTTACGACCTCAAAATCTCTTGGTCTGCGACTATGTGGAATGCAGGTCAATTGAGTTGCCTTCGAACTTGCTCTATGCTGTGTATATCGTATATAGGGATATTGCACTCACAAAATTTGTTTATCCGAATAGGTCTACAACTCTATCGATGATGGCTATAAGTTTCGCGATAAGTTCTTCGGTCGAGATCTGGACAATGGGGGATTCGAGAAGTGCATTAAAGAATTTTTTTCAAGCCAAGATGGCAAATTGAGAATAAGTGTGATGGAAAATTTGATACAAAGAATCGAAGAGTTACTCAAAGTCGTGGCGGAGCAAAAATCGTTTCAGTTCTTCTCCTCCTCGCTGCTATTTATTTGTGAAGGTTGTCTTACTTCAGATCAGAAGCGCCTCCATGGAAATGTGAAGAATGACAATTATCAAAGGATAGATTTACGTTTCATAGATTTCGCACAAGCAGCACGAGACACGGAAAGGAAAGGAGTTGACGATGGTTTTCTCCTTGGCCTTCGAAATATAGTTAAAATTATGAGGGGATTGATCAACTTTAGTCGAAAGGGGGTGGGGGCAGACTCCGAACCTCAGCAAATATCTAAAAGCTCATTAGGAAATCTATGCGAGGAGCGAAATGAAATAAAAGAAAAGGATTCACAGTTGTAACTTATGTCCAGCACAATTTTAGCCTCGGTACTAACAATGATGAGTCAAATTAGAAATCTTATCGTAGACTAAATTAATTCTAGAATGTTCATGTGAATGTGCATATTGTTTAGATTTTAAAATAAGATTCTTTGTAACCTACAATTTTATACTGTTGTACACATAATAAATGTACACATACATTCACACAATGCACTAAAGTGATAATCAATACCAAGCTATTGGCAGGGTTGTACAACAAGCTTGGTTTCATCTAAAATTAAATTCTCGAACTGTCACTTCAAGTAGTCTCCCTAATATCTCACGATACGTTCTGCTAATAAACGTACATGTCATCACACTTACGCACGGTTACATGGAAAGTGGGTTCCTGTCATGTGCATTACACGGGTTTGGTGTACGAGTGCCCACTGTTTTGTTCTGTTACGCATTTCTGCGGAAGACCCTTGTCTTTACTAGTTTAACGGGATCCTTCTGGCTCTCCCTTTTCTAGATTCTTGCATTGTAGAAATGAGTCGCTGCGGCACGTTCAACAATCATGTTAGACTTGAAGAATTCATTCACACATCTCTAGACCTTGTGTCTCAACGTGCATGCAAACATGCAGCACTAGCTAGCTAGAGCAGCTAGCTACTAGGCTACCGCACGCACGCAGGCGTAGGTTGCAAAGAGGCATCTGCATTCGCATTCGCGGCGATTTTCAGTTTTTGTCAGCTATCATCTCCACCTCTGGATCGCGGGCGCATGCAAGGTCGCAGATGGCTAGATGGAGGCGATCACACATCCTTGCGTGTTTTCCATCGCTAGATCGCCACGGATGTCTTGCACTCATCTAGCTAGCTCCAGCCATGCTGGCATCTAGGCATGCTGGCATGACATGAGACACGCATTTCCTTTCTGCATGTGACAATCTGGCAATGCCAGAAGCTAGAGAATGCCAAATTCAACTAGTCAATGCATGCTAGCATGTTCAACGTTTCAGTCGACTAGCTCATCCAGTTCACGTTCCTCCAGTCCTCGATGACGTGAGTTTCTGATCGTTGTTCGAACACTTCTGGTTTCCTCCCGTCCTTCCCACGTTTGATCAGGTGCGCACGTGGGCATGCTGGCATGCTGGCATGTCTAGACGTGTTTGCCCTCGTCCGGTCCTCAACAAGTGAATCAGAATGAACGAATGAAACATTGAAACATTGAAACATTGAAACACAGAGACACTCAACACGATCTAGCGGTGCACAAACCAACAACAAACTGCGCTAGTGCGCTGAAACAAGAAGGAAGACCAGAAGGGCCGGCACGTCTCTGGTGTGAACGTTGAACTGGCAAACAGAAAAATGAATGAATGAAGCATTTTCAATGCTTGATTGGAGGGATTTTCAGCGGGTGTGCGGTAGCTGCTTAGCTTTTGTGCGCGGGACTGTGCTGTTGATGTCACCAAGTGTCAACACGCGGTCCTGTGTGCGTTTGAATTCCAATGATGACTTGTGACTTGCGCTGCATGCATGTGCACGTTGGGTTCCGGCGCATTCGCGGCGCATTCGCGAAGATTCTCGAATCTTCCAGAATTCTCTCGAATTCTCTGGAAGATTCTCGAAGCTTCCGGAATGCTCTCGAAGATTCTGGAAGATTCTCGAATCTTCCGGAATGTTCTCGAAGCTTCTGGAAGATTCTCGAAGCTTCTCGAAGATTCCCGAAGTTCTGAGAACTTCCATGCGCATGTGCGCAGCGCAGCGTGCAGCACGAGTGGACGTGCGCATGCTGCGACAGCTCCTTGATCGTGGGTGGCGCGGCCAGACCGCTGACAGGGATCACTGGACATGCTGACTCATCCATGTCCTCCCTGCTAGCCTGTCAAGAGCACAACCAAAGAAATCGCGAGAGTTGTTCACATCCGCCGGCGTTCCACAGAAACAATGAAACAATGATGAAGAACTGCATTTCCAAAGTGTTGCAAGACGTTTGCAGTGTGCAAAATGCAGTGCCTCGAACTGGCTTCAGTGAGGACTGTGACTAGCACAGATCTAGAAAACAATGAAACAATGAAACAATGATGAAGAACTACATTTCCAAAGTGTTGCAAGACACTTGCAGTGTGCAAAATGCAGAACAACAAGAACAACAAGAACAATGATGACGAACTACATTTCCAAAATGTCTAGAGCTGCAGAGAATCTGATTCATCGTAAAATTTCAATGAACGTGTTGTCGCTCTCCCCGATTCTCCTCAAATACTCGGGAATACTACAAGAGTTTAAAGCTGAAACTCAATGATGATCATCCATGACAAGGACAGGGTTGATTGAGAGAAGGGAAGAGGTAGGTAATACACTTGCTGTTTACAACGGCCATACCGTGACTTCAAAGATGGTTTATTAATACGGCCGTCTTTGATTCGATGATCATAGGAGGTACAGCATTGGACGAAGTGCCTCTCGCCGAGAACAGATGGCACGGGTAACAACGAAGCAGTGCTAGAGTGGCAGCAGCCTGTATCGCATCTAACTTTTCACCCACTTCCCAAAACATAACATTTTCTATTCATGTTGTTTAGAGCAACCTCCAACATCGTAAAAGTCTACCCTCCAGTGCACATTGTGAATCAAAAAGGGGTGTCGGATTTGATGAAAATAGTAATAAAACATAGTCGTTATTGAAATAGTAGAGCAGTAGCAGTAGCAGCAGCAGCAGTAATAGTTGTAGTAACAGTAGTCGCAGTAGTAGCCGTAGTAGCCGTAGTAGCCGTGGTAGTGGTAGAAAGAGAAGAAGAAGAACAAGAACCAGAACAAGAAAATAATAATAATGATAAAAATTAATATCTCTGAGTGGTTTTGTGACTGATTCCATTATGAGACGAATGACAGTGTGACGATTGTTGTGACTAACTCCATTATGAGACAAATAGCAGTGTGAAAATTGTTGCCCAATCTAACAGTTCTTACACTTACTACTTGCAGGTAGAGGCAGAAACGGACGAATAGGTGGTGCTCCAGCAGTTAGTAATAATACTAGAATTTATACTTCTCGTCTTCAAGGAGGAACTCGTAACAAACAGCATCATCGCTATAATGTAAGCGCATATTTTCTCTCCTTCTTCGTGTATTTTGAGCGAATCTACAATACCCATTGCGGGATGGGACGACGTTCAAAGAGTATTCGAACAGCCTCATCATCATCATCATCTTCCACGAAACAACGCTTTGGTTTGGTTGGCATGCTTACTACTCCGACTGGCCTCTTTGCATTGATTTTCTTTTTCTGCCTCATTTCTTCTTGGAGTATTATTTCTGTGCATGGCGTACATCCACTATCGAATCGGGACAAGGTGCATTCTTCCGGTAATGCTGAGGACGGTCATTCTGAAATAGAAGCTCTTTTTCGTGGGAACTCACGAATGTGTTGGGAAAATATATTGAGCAATCGAGATGTAGCTGCGATTGTACGCGGCGGATCTAACAGCACTAGCAGCCTCTCCAACTACTACATGCTCCCCAATGGGCATGTGGAACATTTCGAAGTGATATCAGTAGTAACACATGATTTACTAGACCACCATCTCTTCCTCAATTTCCTTCACGGAATGCGGGTAAATGGCTTTCATCAGCCACATCCATTGATTCTTTCCCCCATGAAAAAGCATGGAGCCAACGAGTTTTGGATGAGACGCATGCAAGCTCTTATCAGCCGCCTAGAATCCCTTCCTGATAGTACAGTGGTTCTTGTACAAGACTGTCTTGATGCTCTCGTTATCGGCACCCCTATTGCGATCTTGCAAAGATTCTTAAAGCTCGAAAAAGATATTGTCTTTGGTGCAGAGATACTCTGCGACACGCCATACTGCCGCAATAACATTGGCATAAAGCGATTTATGGAAATGATCGCTCCGTCAGGAAGAGCTATGATGAAGTTTCTCAACGCAGGAAATGTCATAGCAAGGGCGGGCCCTCTAGCACAATTCCTCCATTTTGCGAAGGTCAATCAAGATGTGAAGATATGATGTTGATGTCGTTGCTGTTGGTGCCTTGAAACAGTGGTGTTAGTTATCAGTACGACCCCATCGTCATAAACTGTTGTGCAGAGTGATATTACTAGTCGTAGCTTCACTGTTGTTTGTTTCCTTCTCGTCGTAGCAGAAGGAGTGTAAAAATCGTTCGTGTCACCAATGCTGCAGCTACTAGTTGTTCATTCTCCTCGTGATTATATTTTCCTTTCTTGTTGTCCAATTTCCTCTTTTGACAGTCATGTACCCACTGATCCTCCTCCCCTTCCTCCGCCTCCTCCTACTATCAATCAGATTGAAATGGAAAATAAAGATTTGGACGATCAAGCAGCTTTCACTAACGTCCTCTTTCATCATGGTGACCACAACTATGTTGATGATGGTGATAACGGCATTAACGTAAAAGAAGAACAGTACCACCACCAGCAGAAGAAGGAGTTGCCCATGAAATTAAAGATAACTTTAGATTATGAAGCGGAAATTTTCGCCATTATTCCACCTGGATACACTCTATTTATGGAGTTCTTTGAGTGGGACCACCACGATGTCACTACTACTCTTTCAGATGGTGGTAGTAGCAGCAGAAGAACCAGCACTCTTGCTGTGAAGAAGAGTGGGGTCCAACCTGCCATTGTACATTTTGCCGGAATGAGAGCCCTCCACGAAGACAAGATCGCTACTCCGTGTGAGGAGTTCTTAGCTGCTGTATATAACGCAATCGGCCAACAACTAGTAGTAGGGATAGTAGCACCAACTGCAACAAACAACAACAGAATATCCAGTAGCAGCGCGCCTCTTTCTTCGTCGTCTTCTTCTTCTTCCTCTTCCTCCTCCTCCTCATTGTCATCATCGCCACCACCACTTCCCCCATCACCATTACCAGTAGTATACAACACATTTAAACATCGTACAGTCGGCATAATAACTGCCATTTATCCTTGGGAACGTGAGGTTATTGTCAATAAACTTTCAATAGCCCAACATCAGACTTACCCTTTGAACAAGATCTACGTCGTCGTGTTTACACCAAGGTAACAATAATAAAACATCATTCAATCACACGACGGCAGTTCTAATATCATACAAAATAATAATAAAAGTTGTCATCATTTATGAGAAAAGGAGGAGAAAGAGAGCACTGCACTGCATAATGTGTCTGATTATCATGTAAAAAATAGAGAACGTCCTATGTTTGCTTCTGCTTCTCACAACTATAAACTTGTACATAATAACCTCATCTCTCTCTCTCTCTCTCTCTCTCTCTCTCTCTCTGTAAATATAATATATATATATATATATATTGATACTAATTTCTTCTTTCAGGTCTTGGGAACATCCAATCGAAAAGGAAGCTCTTCCGCAATTTCTTGCCGAAGCAACCAGTGCAAATAAATCGTCGTCGTCGTCCTTGTTTTCACAGCAGCAGCAGCAGCAGCAGCAACAAAGTGATTCTGTGTCTCTCATTTGGCTCCAAGAGTACCATCCAGGAGCAAAAATTCATGCTGTTATCAAAGAAGAAGAGGCAGAGGTGGAGGCAGAAATGGCAATCACCAAGATGAGGACGATGAAGGGGGGATTCGATAATAAGATGATGCAGGATCGCACCACCGTTACACTAGCTGTTGATTTTGATGACGACGAGCATCATCATTATCATCATCATCATCATCATCATAACATTGATGGCGATGGTGATACTGATAAGAATTCCACACATACTGAATACAACGAGATTGTTGAGAAACTTGTGAGCAATTATAAGTCTCACTCTCTAAAAGAAATGAGGAAGAGGAGGAAGAAAGAGGAGGGGTGCACTGTGAATAAGGCTGGTAGTTTAAGAGAGAGCATGGTAGTAGTTAGTTTCTCTGGATACAATCTCTCAATTACGAAGAATGAGAAGAACAAGCCACAAGAACAACGCCCACAATCATCACCATCATCATCATCATCATCCTCGGCTCCACATCATCCTCTTCCACCACCACCACCATCACTACCACGAGCACAAGTAGTGGATGTTGTTCAAGGCCCAGTGCTTTTCCCCCTCAACTTATTCTCACCAGAACCCTCCCCCCAAAACCATCATCATCATCAGCAGCAGCAACAACAACAAGATGGTGAAGAAGAAAATGATGATAATGATGATGATAATCAAAATGATTCTAATGATCATGGCGATGACGACAACAACAAGCCTTTTTTTATTACTGAGAACATACCAAGAACTCACTGGGGTACATTTGATCGGTTGTGGATGTCTCACCAGGCCTTCATTGAGCATCCTCATCATCATCATCATCATTGCAAGCAAGACAACATAGTCATGATTGCAATAGATGATGATGATGATGATGATGATGATGATGATGATGGTGTGCGGCGACTAAACCAGGATGATCGTGCTGGTAAAGAAGAAGAAGAAGAAGAAATAGAAGACAAGAAAGCACCAAAAGAATCATCATCACCATCGCCAACAGTAGTTGTAGCAGCAGATGATGATGATTATTATTATTCTGCTGCTGCTACTACTACTACTACTACTTCGGAATTCTTGATTGCCCCTATTCTTGATAAACTGAATAAATTACTGCTGCATAAGAAGAAGAAGGAGAAAGAAAAAGGAGGCTCTACTACTCCTGTTCAACAAGAACTTGAAGAAGGGGGTATATACACAGCAGCAGCAGCAGCAGCAACAACAACAACAACAAACAAAGGAGAACGACTACCTCCAGTAACAAAACAGAAAAAACAACAACAAGAGAAAAGAATGCAGATGCCACAACAAGAGCATTCATCATCATCATCATCGTCGTCGTCAATGAGAGAATCTTCAGTTGTTCCAAAATCAGAGAAAGCAAATAAAGATATCATTTATCATGATCATCATCATGGTTGGAAGGATGATGCTGAAATGAAATCATCAGCGCAGCAGCAGCAGCAGCATAATACTGGCACAAGCTCATCAACAACATCAATATCGACATCATCATCGTCTTCTTCTTCTTCATCATCTTCTTCTCCTTCGTGTCCTACAAGAATAATGAAAACTATGGAACGATTCACTCCGGTTAGATTCTCGTCAGCCAAGATGGACTATGTTTCACCTTCTTGGCACTTCAGAGACAGAATTGGCCTTTGTGCGAAGAAGATTGCTCTTGGTAGAGACGCTCCTACAGAAATAATAATAACAATAATAATACACCAAACGTTAATGATTTTGTTTTCTTTCTCTTTTCTTCTTTTTCCTGATTCTTACTTCCATCGGCCTCTCCTATGGGTGTGAGGACTTCCATTGCCATCATATTTTGATAAGTAGTTGTCCTCATCATATGTACTACTACTCAGGGAGGAAATCGTTGGTGATGATGCAGCAAGACTCAATGGAGTCGGCTAAGGGATCTTCTCTCGTCTCACAAAATGGTCATTTTGAGCTTCGGATCAAAGATGAGGAAAGCAGTTTAAAAGTCTGCATGTACAATATCTCATCATCCTCGAATAATCCTCGTAGTGAGCGAGAATGGAAGAATGCTAATGCTGCTGCTGCTGATGATGATGATGATGATGGCCAGGCGGAGAAGAGTAATACTAAGAAAAAGATGATCTTAAGACTGCGAAGAAGACACCGACAACGAAGGGATGTTCATCGTCATCGTCGTCGTGATAAAAAGGAGGAGGAGGAAGTTGATGATAAGGAGGCTGCTGCTGAAAACTTAATGTCTTGTTTTTCCAAGCCATTTCACAATTCGTACCCTTATGGCGTGTTCCCTTCATTAATCCCCCCCCCTCTGAGTCCAGAGAAGATCCTGACCTTTCAGAATGATGGAAGCATATGCCTATATTATGGCCTACACATATTCTCGGATCATGGTAGAAGTATCTGGAGTGAAAAGTTCAGGATATGTGAAACACATCCATGCAGAATGATGGTAGGGAATGATGGTAGTCTCTTGGTCCTCTCAGGAGCTTTTATCCTGTGGAAACTTAACTTCGTGCCGTCTATTGCAGCAAGCAGTAGCTACTACTTCCCATCCTTAGGATCATTATTTGAAGGGGGGGGAGCTGTCAGGACTATGGACAATCTGTAATAATAATATTACCAAAATCCTCACCCTCTCTAATTCATTCAAACACATAATAATATAATACACATAATACACATACGCAAAGAGGATAAAAAAGGCGCATATGACTTGCTTGTAGCCTGGCAGCATATAAAACCACAACAACAACAAAGCAGCAGCCGCCGAAAAGCTGATAAGCATACATATATGTTGTTATTATCATAAACATGACATGAAGGACACAATATAGCCCTTAAATAACCTCGGTCGTTGTGTTTGTTTATTACAGGTATGCAACCAGCATTCCTACCACAATCCACCACGTGGACGAAGGAGAAGCGGCACCAGATTTGTTATCTTCGTTATATTCTCAAATATTATCCTCGCCATCATCATCATCATCATCATCATCATCATCATCATTACGCTATTTCCACCCCCCCAAATCATCCTCATCCTCATCATCATCATCATCATCTCGTGACCACCACCACCAGCAGCAGCAGCAGCAGGAGCATCTTATTCCATCGTACCAGAAATTGGAGATGGGCTGGTACATGGCAGACTTCCAAATTCTAGTGCTTCGAGGAGAGGAGGAGGAGGCAGAAAATATTGGAGGCAGCAGCAATAGCAAATCATCGCCTTCTTCTACTTTTTCTTCTTCACTGTCATCACCAATGATAGGGTTATATATTGACAGTGATAGCAGCAGGTTATGTACGAGGCACGTACTGCTACTTACAGAAGAAGAAGAAGAAGGAGGAGGAGGAGGAGGAGGAAACGCCATCAACAACAACAAGCAGCAAGATGAGAATACAATAATAGAGTGCTTTCCTCCTCCTCATAACAGTGTCAGTAGTAGTAGTAGTAATAGAACTTTTAAAAGTAATGATAAGAGACAACAGCTGGGACCTACATACATCTCATTCTTCTACGATGGCAATTTGTGTGCTCACACAGTTAATGGCATGATATCTGAGAATCCATCAGATTCCAATATTAACATTATCTGGTGCGTAGAACTCCCGATGTGTAGGTCAATTTCATCAATTTGTGCGGTTGGTGTTGACAAAGATGGACATATAATTGTCTACAACAATGATAAAGTAAATATATTTCTTGGAGATTATAAGACTTCGATTACAAGAATCGAAGAAATGTGAGCATTGCTAATGATGAAACGATTATGGTAAAGTCATCAAAATCGGATGTTCGTCCGGTTGATTAGATGATTCAAAAGCAATGAAACACACGAATGAATAAACAATGATGTAATACGTTAAAGCACTGTATCAACTATCCCTAGATCGACCCTTGGTACGTGGTAAACATGCGCCACAATGCAACATCTAAATGTGATCATGCTATGCAGCCTGCCAATGTGAAATTGAGAAGACAGGAGGAACTATTTGCTTGTGCACAACTAACTTGTGTTTGAGGAATCGAGCACATGCGATACGAAGTGCTCGCCGGCGGTGTTTATGTCAGCGCTCACGTACATCTAAATCTGCGGTCGCTGTGTGCAATATGCAACCTGGATGCAGTTGTGCTTTTTCATCATGTATATTCTAAGACGACTACATGCACCTCGATTACCATCATCTTTATATCAGCGTGTTTACGTACACGTACTTACCCACGCGATGCAATTGTGTCCCGTACAGTCACACACTTTCTAGACTCTGTCGTAAGTAAAGCTAGAGGCAAATGTGTGAATATGTGTAATGTGTGTAGAGGTCTATAGCGCTGCATGATGATATTGATCTGTTCTGCCACTTGCGATTACGAATGCGAGCGGTGTGCACAATTCCTTCTGCGTTCAAGTTAGCTCTTGATGTAACGTTGAGACAGCACATCGTCACGCCAGCATAATAGACTAAGTGTTTGTATACCTGGTTGATGTGTACGACTGCTGCGGTAGTAGCTAGCTAAGCCAAGTCTCAAGATGCACTTTTGTATTTCTAGATTTTCACCCTTTTTATGTTGTTGGTACGTTTTTCAGAAGGACAAAGCACCGATGAAGTAGAAGACTCGTGGGGAAGCTTTAATTGCATTTCGTTATCGGTGCCAAGACTAGTGAATTTTATCTGAACCTGGCTCTACTTCGAGTATCAGATTGTTTCAGAGATGTTTTTAGTAAAATGAAACACCTTATTTTAATTGACGTAGTCGCTTGATCTAAGCCTCCGATATATATATATATATATATATATATATATATATTCGGTTAACGATTATTTCGTTTTCTCTCTTACCATCTCCTTCAACTCTAAAAACGGGTTGTTTTACATTCGGGAATTGATGTTCCGAACCTGCATTTGAAAAGTGAGATCAAAGAATGACCAAAAAAATCTGCGTTTAGAATGGAAGTGTTGGAACTTGTTTGAGGCCTTTACCTCTCGACGAAGATTATGAAGAATAACTTCCCTCGTTAGCATTTGATAATTACCGGTATAGCATTTCAAAGTCACACGAAGAGCTATTTCTATTCCCCAACATGGCCTCTAATACAGATGCAATTGGATACTACTACTACTACTGCTGCTGCTGCTGCTACTATCATTGCTGCTTCTGCAACTGCCAGGTTGACTGAATAACTACTATTAATTGATTCGTATCGACGTGAAAATGGAGTAATTGTATTTTACGCTTGAACAGCATTACGAGGATGGTGGAAATCGTTGAGGAACAACACGAGGAGGGCTATCATCGGTGCCATTGGATACGAGCATTCTCTGCTCATTTCTCTGCTGCCTGCGTCAATTTAGACAAAAATGCCACCGGTTTCTTCTCTTTTTTGTGCTTCCCGTTCCTAGAGTATACCTATCGGAACCTATTTATCGGAATCCAATCGGAATCCAGACGATGATATCGGTCCAGCTTTCGGAACCTAGACTACCCGGAACGAACTACCCGCAGCGCAAACACGATGTAATGAGTGCGTCTGTACCAGAATGAGGAGGGGGTGTATGAGGAGGGATTCATGCGGACCAGGGCATTACCCAACTATCTATTGGTTTATTTTTTCCAGTTTTGTTCTCATGCGATTGCTCTCTTCTTTCTCTTCTTCTTCTTCTTCTTCTTCTTCTTCTTCTTCTCTCCTGCAGGTTTTCTAGCAAAGCAACAGCCAGAATCCTCCGACACACTAGTCGGATGATCATTACGAGGCCTCAACAGACCGTCTTTAAGCTTTCTTTCTCCACCATAAGAAAACCGACCTATTCAGACTATATTATTTACAAAGATGAAGGAGCTATGTCCATCTACACGATTCAGGTAATAAATAATACGTACGTTATCGTATATTCTTTGGTGGATGATGATGATAATGTAACACCGTTTGCATTTATGACATGGATTCTAATTTTACCGTCACAATTATATATACCTCTTTGTCGTCATTGTGCTTATCTATTACTTTACTACTGCGTCACCACCAGCCCCAAGTAAAGGACTCAAACAATATGAGATCACGCATTGTTCAACGACCAGGCCTTGTCGTGATGGAATTTGGTATCACGTGATTGCCGATTGAACAAATACACTGTCAAAATTTCACTTTAATGTGCGAAACAGGATGGTTAAATATAGATATTGGGTTAATGTTTCCTCTCGCTGGTGGTTCATAATCATGATAAGTTTCACTACTAACAAAATATTTAAGTATATTGTATGTTGTTAAATCAGCACCAAGGTTTACAGACAGTAGGGAACGACGATTCGATTGGAAGAACAAGCAGAAATTTACCTTGAATGTTGCCCAGGTGTGAAGTCTAAAGATTCATTAATCCGATTCATTGAAGAGCTGTTATAGATGAATATGATAATAATCAATTATGGAATTGAGATAGAATGATCTCACCTCACTTCTAACACGGCGATGATGATGACTGCTTATCAACATAATAAAGTGCGGAGAGCTTGTAGGGGCAATGGAAGTTCCCCTTACACTCACGAACCGAGGCATGTCATCATCTGATGCGATGTTTCGGCAATCGGAACTCACGCTTTCAAAAGGTGATTGGTTGGTTGGTTATTTACCTGGAAGAAGAAGAAGAAGAAAATGAGATGTAGAAAGTAGAAGAGGGCACGTTGCGTTCTTCTAGGCAAGCATAATCGAGTAATTCAGTTTGCTTCAATATTAAAAATATTACCTAGCGGTTGGAGATCAAGGCGGATTCGAGTTTCAGCTTGATATAGAAGATTTAGGCCAGCAAGAAGACCAAAGAAAGTAGTATTGTATTAGAGATGATTCACACGCTGCTGCTACCTAATACTACTATTTAGTACTGCTGCTGCTACTGTTTTTTTATTCAAAGGCACAGCATCACTGCACATGCTTCTACACTTGCCATCACCGTCCCTTTTTTTAAAAGAATAGAAATCAATCAATAAATCTTCTTTGTGACTGTTTTATTCCAGTGTTCTTGTTTTCATATTGTTGATACTGGATAATGTACCAATCAATCAATCAATTGAACGTCGGCGACGACTCCTTAGTTGTGTTTTCAATGTTCCTTGCAGATCCAAGGCGTTCGTACACATACCGATAACAAATGGCGAGGTAGTAGTAGATGATGAGTCCAATGCAGCACAACGAAGAAGAAGAAGAAGAAGAAGAAGAAGACAATCTTATTATCCTTCTCCTCGTCATCATTAATTTTATGTGTCATCATCATCATCATCATCATCATCATCATCACCATCATCATTATCATCACATATGTAGTTTGCTGTCATTCGGTCACTACTTAACTTCACCATTCCATACCTACTCGCCTGGGACAAGGTGTTTTTCTACGATATCACTGAGAAAGAAAGAAGGGGGGAAGGGAGGACAACTAGGGCGGGATGGGGGAAGTGATAATTATCATTTAAAAAAATATCATTTAAAAACGAGAAATCATGATGCATATCATCATCATTATCATCATCATCATAATCATTGATGATAATTATGATGATAATACTGACTCTTTTACTACTCATTTGGGATTTTTACTTGCAGGTTTTACAGGCAGATGTTTCTCTTGCCTCCTCCCCCTCCTCGTACTCGGTAAAAGAAACACTGAACATTGGAAAGATGAGGGGATAAATCTAATCAGATAGACGCCGAAAGAGGAGGAGGGAGGAGTTTTAGGAATTGTGAAGGGAAATTACAGTAGTAGCTGTCTCTGTTGTTTGTTCTTTCCTCTTGTTTCTGCGATGATATGGACAAACGGTGCTGTAGCTCACTAAACCAGTATTCACAACAAAACAAATACGCATTCTTAGTATGATTTGATGATTTCACAAAGATTGATGATATGAGGGAGGGAGAGACTAGGGGAGGCTAGGGGGGGAGGGGGGAGGAGGGTTTTGAGCAGATTGACTGATAACAAATTGTGTTACTTGACAGAACAACAGAGAAGAAAGCTCAGCCGAGGGAGTAGCATCATCACAACGATCATCATCAACATCATCACCATCAATTCCAGCTGCAGACATATGGGGAAGTCACCTTTAGATTACTGGGCAATCTGTCAAATCCTCCTGCTCGCACTTGTCGGAATAGCAAGTGTGACACGCATCTAAACATGTGTATGTGTGTGTGTAGGTGTATGTGTGTGTGCGCGCGCGCACATATCTCTAGATCTAGCGCATGACATGTACACTAGTGAGCGTGATGACCACACACAAGCTAGACCATTGTTTCATCAAGCCAATCAACACTCTACATGCTAGCATGTGTGCGTAACTGCTATTTGCGGTTGCGACAGATGATGTTATGCGCATGTACACAACACACACTTCATGGCATATACATATCACATGACAGAGGCACATGTCAAGCTACATATGTGGCAGCTGCACAATCTAGCAATGATCATATCTAGATATGTACTTGTGTGCGCACTACATCAAGCGTACAGGCACACATACACACGTACACGACACACATATACATCTAGACGTGTGTGTGTGTGTGTGTGTACTCGTGGCGCGGCAGCGCAAACAAAAATATTGTAATCACAGCTGCGAATCGGCGCCGGCCGTCGTCATCTATATTCATAGCAGATGTGCATGTGCATTAGAGCTGCTAACTAAGGGCAAAACTAGTATGACAGTGAAGATATATAGCATTTGCATAGAGATGGTGATCTGGTATGCAATAAGTACAGCATTATTCTTTTGTTGGAGTAATCAGCAATTAGTAACGGTATCCCTCGGGCTTGAAAGGTCCTGATTAATTCAACAGGTCAATTTGGTTGCTATCATTATAATTAACATCTCTTCAATTTTTCTCAGCAGCATCCTTATCACAACAGTCGTCATCAATTATTGGACCAAAATAATGCAAACAATTATCAAGTTTGGGAATCACAGTAGCTGTGACTCATGCGGACTATCATTATCATCATCATTTTCATCAATAACTTCAACCGATTTTTTAAAAAAAAGAACCACCTTCAACTGGAATGTGAAGGTATTCTGACTGTGCCTTGGTAAGCTTAGTTAAGTTCGCATCTAGCTTGTCCAGATGTAGTCGAGCAACCTTCTCATCGAGATGTTTGGGGATAAGATAGACCTGATTATCATATTTATCGGTCTTTCTTCCCTCCCAGAGTTCCAACTGTGCTAGCACTTGATTTGTGAAGGAGCATGACATAACGAATGATGGGTGTCCTGTTGCGCAGCCAAGATTAAGAAGACGTCCTTCAGCAAGTATGATCACACCATGACCATCAGTGAACTCGAATCTGTCAGTCCCAGCTTTGATGTTGATACGTTTGACATCATCCTTTGCATTGTAAAGTCCCTTCATATCGATTTCGTTGTCAAAGTGACCGATATTCCCCACGATACAGTTGTTTTTCATCTTTTTCATATGTTCCATCATGATGATATCCTTGTTTCCCGTAGCTGTGATAATTATATCAACCTCGGAAACGACGTCATTTAGAGTAGTAACGGTGAAGCCTTCCATGCAAGCTTGAAGGGCGCATATTGGATCGATTTCAGCAACATAAGTATATGCTCCACACGCCTTCATTGCATGGGCCGAACCTTTACCAACATCCCCATACCCACACACAAGAACAGTTTTACCTGCTATCATCACGTCTGTAGCCCTCATTATACCATCAGGGAGAGAATGTTTGCACCCGTATAAGTTATCGAATTTGGACTTCGTCACCGAATCATTAACGTTTATTGCAGGAAACAGAAGCTTTCCTTGCTCAGCCATTTCCTTCAAACGATGTACCCCTGTTGTTGTTTCTTCAGATACACCGATGAGACCTTTAGCGATGGTAGTCCACAACTCGGGATTGATAGATATGGTGTTTTTGAGAAGGTATAAGATGCAGTACTCGTCGTCACATGTAGCTGTGGAGGGATTTGGAAGCATGCCAGTCTCTTTAAATGTCTTCTCCGCAGCAACACCTTCGTGAATCAGCAGTGTTGCATCTCCTCCATCGTCAACTATCAGATCTGGTCCTTTGCAGCTGCTAACGGTGCTATCATCTTGGCTATAATTAGTCGGCCATAGCAATGCTTGGAATGTGCAGTACCAATACCTTCATAACGGCGAACATATATATTTTCACTGCTTGTTGTTGCATTTTTGACATTCAAGAGAAAAGAAGGGTAGTGCTCAAGACTACTCGGAATGATGATGAATACAATTTTTCCGTACTAGACGAAAAATAAGACTTCCATGGCATTATCATCACCATAATCATCATCATCATCATCCAAAGGTGGCATAAGATACTCCTCCTCCTCCTGCTACTACTACTACAACTATAACTCCTACTACTACGTTAACTCACTCTGGGATCGATTCTCCTTTCCATGCAAAAACGTTTGCTGTCTTAGCTTCAGCAATGGCAGCAGCAGCATGATCTTGAGTAGAAAAAATATTGCACGAAGCCCACCTCACCTTCGCCCCAAGAGTTTCTAGAGTTTCAATGAGCACTGCTGTTTGGATGGTCATATGCAAAGAACCCGTGATATGAGCTCCTTTCAACGGCAACTTTCCTTTACATTCAGAACGAATACCCATCAATCCAGGCATTTCCACTTGGGCAATATCGAGCTCTTTGCGACCAAAAGAAGCTAATTTCATGTCTTTCACCATAGACGAGGACCGAATCAAATCAAGCTTATCTAGAATGGACGTGTCCAATTTCCCAGCATCGTATCCTTCCTCGCCCCCTCCCTCTAATTGTGCAAAGTAAGACAATATCAACAGATTATTAAATCAATTGATGGTGATGGTGATGGTGATAATAGTAAAAGGGAGAGGGGGGAGAGTCATTCATCCACTACCAATAGCAATAGCATCAGCACTGAAACTTTTTTTGTCAAGATCGAAGGAGTACACCATCCCATCATTACACTCGATTAGAAGCTCATATGCAACGTCTGAAAAATATATCCTCTTGGGCTGCTTGGAGGCGATTGTTTCATGTAGAGTTGAGTGCAAGAGCTTGCCCGTTTTCCCGTCGATAAGGGTCAACAATCGAGCATCTTGGAATTTAGCTTTGACCGTCCCATCAGCTGATGTTGCTTCGAACGTTTTCGAGTCCTGGATGATGATGATGATAATGATGATGATGATGATGATGATGATGATATTCTCTAGATATAAATTTAGCAATAGAGTCGTCGCATAGAAACAGTCTTTTGTCAATATACCCAAAATGCATCAACAAAGGTCGTACTAGTTGCAATATACACTAGCATTGTCATCGTCATCATCATCCTCATCATCCTCATCATAATTGTATCATAACTCGCTACTCGTGTAAGCTTTTCTAATATTACTTGACGAATAAGAGATGACGCTTCTTTAACACTCTTCAAAATTTCCTTATCTAAGAAAGCTACATAGCCTTCTCGGTCTCCATACTAAACAGCAAAATTATCACCACCGACACCCTTTTCAATAAATGCCAGTGATGATGAAGAAACAATGTGCCTATATATTAATGCTAATGATAGAAATACCTTTTGGTCTCTCTTTTTCTGGAACTTCTCCCTCGTATCGTACTAGAAGAATGATGAAATATAAGTAGGCGTAATACGTATCGTACTAGAAGAATGATGAAAGATAAGTAGGCGTAATATCAGAAGTTTGATTGCTTATGTGGTATCAACTTTGCCATTACCTTAGTAAGCTTTGAATCCTTCCAATTTTCGATACGAATTCTGGTATAAGAATACATCCATAAAAGCAGGTTATTTGTAGCAGCAAGCAAGTACGAAGTAGTAGATTTTACGGGTAGGATGATAATATATGTAGCAGCTACAGATAAGTTACTTGAAATCATCTATATCTGCCTGTGTCAGGAGCTTCTTATCATTTATCTTTAGCAGCTCGACATCAAACTCAAGGTCTGCGTCTGGAGGAATGTCAGCTCCCGCACCGGATTTCCCATAGCCAAATTTGCTTGGAATGCTGAGGATAGCTCTTTCGCCCAAGGACATCTGCATAACCCCTTCATCCCATCCCTGATGTTGTTGTTATCATTTGTTGTATTACTATCTCTCTTGTTATCTACATTTGTTGTATTTCACTTCATCTATGAGCTCAATCCTCATCATCAGCAAGTTTTTATCGGATGAGTTTCCCTCAATATATAATTATTAATGTCCTGGTGATTCTACCGACCTTTATCACCTGGCCAACACCAATCTATGTACGTCAACAAACAATAGTACAGTCATTGTTTCACTAAATAAGCTCCTGGATTACGACTTACTAACAAAAATTTGAACATTGAACCACACGACTTAAACGACGAAAGGATGTGTACTACCGTGAATTGGAAGGGCTGCCCTCTGCTTCTGCTTGAATCAAATTCTTTGTCATTTGCCTTTAAGGTACCCGTGTAGTGCATTTTAAGTACATCACCCTAAAGAATTACCAGAATAATAATGAGTTCTGAGCGTGAAATGCCTTCCTGACAATAGAACCTTTTTTGGAAAATGCTTCCCATCTCCAAGACTAAGAATCTGCATAGAAAAAGGAACTTAGCAAAAAAAGACTACTCTTAAAATACGCACCAAATACCATTATTTGTGATTACACATCTACATAGGAAAGTTGAGGACTGCTTCTACATTTCTCCTCCCTGACCTGTTTCACAACCGCCATACTGGAACTATCCGGAAAGACCAGACGATTTACGAGTTGTCCACGCAGTTGTGGGTTTTGAGGCAGGAGAAATCATTTAATCTCCGGCCGAACTGATGAGCCCATTGTGTGACTAACACGCCTTACGACAACTCATGTAGGTTGTCGCACGTACAAAATATGACCATACGACCTCACGACTACGCTCGTACCTGTTGTTCCATGTCGCACATGCAAAACATTATCATCGACATTTCAAAATTCGCAATCTGAGTGTTCTGTATGTCGTTATGTTTAAATCGGTGGTCACATGTAGGTAATTTAGTGAGTTTTCTGTTGTCGCAGCTTGTTTTTCGGTGGATGCTCATTTTGATCTTAGACTACCCTACTTGACGACGGAGAGGGGGGACAGTACACAGGCGACGAGAAAGATGAAAAAGATGATGATGATGGTGACCTCGAATAGATCAGTCACTGCTACTACTATTTTCTTCACCCCAACGCTCCTCCATCATCAGCGCCGCTCATAAACTATTTGTATGTAGCAGATGGCTCCAAGGAGGATGCTCTCAAGACATTTTGGATCTTGCGTCCCACAAATAATACACAACGATCTCCGACTGACTACTGACGATGGGGTTTCTTTAAGATACACGGATACTGGCGGAGATGGAAATCCTCTTGTTTTACTTCATGGTATTATCTTAATTTATTTCTTACCAGTTGCGAACAGTCATATCAAAAGTCATCATGACGATAGAAAACACAATCACCACGACTTTTATTACATCACTTAATCTAGGATGGACAGCAAATGGAAGATGGTTTGACAAGGTATCCGCACCATCATTATCATCATCATTATCATCATCAGGATGTATAAGTGGTAACACATCCCGTATTATTTATAGCATCATTTCCATTGTAAATTGTGTGTTTCCTGTGGTTAATTAATGTTGAAAGAACGTCGAATCCTTGGCCGAGAACGGGGGGCTAAGAGTCATCACAATGGACTACAGGTTATTATAATAAATTTAATGATAGAATTCAAACTACATTGCTGATGGTGTAGATTCGACTACTACTACCGCTTGTAGGGGAATGGGGGATTCTGAACATTGTGGCCATGGGGCACGGGTAGCGAGGATTTCAAAGGATGTCAAGGTAGCAGTAGTAGTAGTAGTAGTAGTAGTAGTAGTAGTAGTAGTGGTAATGATATATAACATTGATACCCATGCAACTGCGTCTGTTCTGCTGTGAATAAGTTGTACTCGAGAGCACTCAATCAACGACAAATGATTGTTACAAATTGATGATGTATGATGCAAAATATTCTTATCGAATAGAATCTTGTTGATTACCTGGACTTGGAAGATGCAGTTTTTTGTGGCACCTCAATGGGGTATGTGCTGTCACTTTGCATCACATAATGACACTAATTACGACACGACAACGACCTCCTCCTCATCATCATGCTAAGCCGTATGGATTGTTAGATTTACGGTGATTTCGTTGTACTACGAGCTCTTCCAGAAGCATCGGTAGTCAGCTGATCTTATCATCACAACAATCGCCATGAATCATCGTTCGCCGCTACACAAGATAGATACTATCGATGATGGTGCTGATGGTGATTCTTATGAACTCGATACTCGTATAACTTACATTCAATATATTCTTTCCATTTTTAGTACCAAACTTTTGGTTGGGAGTCTTCTTTGTGATAATCATCATCATTTTAATGGACAATAATGCAGTCTCTGTGCTGCGGCATTCGTGGATCAAACAGCAGCTCAATATATTAAACCAGGATGGGGATTAGGGTAATAATTGATGGTGGTACATAGTTATTCGTCAGCCTTAAGCGATGATGATGATGATGATAATGATGATGATGGCCGTATGTATGTATTTATGTAGCTCATTAGGAGGATGCACAAGGGAAATGGTGGCAGATCTTCAGGTAATAGTGGTGGTAGTAGTAGCAGTAGCAGTAGTAGTAGTAGTAGCAGTCTACTTACTAATAATTGGTAAGTGTGACTTCTCCTCCCCCTGTTATTGCTTCTAAAAGCCCTTTGAGTTGATGTCTCTTCTTCTTCTTCTTCTTCTTCTTCTTCTTCTCCTTCTCCTTCTACTTCTACGATCCCATTGTTGTTCTTATGGAATTTTGTTAATCTTCCGGTAAACAACAACATTAACTATTATACTACTACTACTATTACAAGGCGCAATTGAAGTATGATCCTGATGGATGTGGCCGCGCAGTTGCAGCCGGAGGGTCAGAGTATTATCATCATCATCTAGAATTCAGTATAATGATGATGATGATAACGATGACGATGATGATGATGATGATGATGATGACGATGAGGAGAAGGACGAGGATTATATGATGTATTGATGATGAGGTTTTGCGCCATAGAACGTCAAAAAATTAGGTAGAATTCGTATTTCTAGTCGATTACGATTTCAATTATGTTTGCTTATTAGTAGATCTGCACATAATAACCAAAATCCTCATCATCGTCATCGTTATCATCATCATAATCGTCATGATAATACACCACATAGGTTTGGATTAGAACCCCCATCAGAGGAGGAATACACCTGGTAGTGGTAGACGTTGTGATGATGATAGTGGTACTGTTGCTGTTGTTGATGATGGTGATCACGCATATGTCAAATAAGTGTACCGAGTGCAAGCGGACAGAATATGAGAATAATCAAGGCCTCTTCTTCCTTCTCTTCTTCCTCCTCTTACCATCCTCCTTTCCTCTATCGATTTTGTTTAAAATCTACTATTGTTTGTTGATGCAAATTCTTGTATTATCAAGTTAAAAGGTCCTGCTAATCAGGTTTTTGAACCAATTCAAAAAATGTGATTTGGAGTTCTGTGGTAGGCTAATGGAAGACCACGCTAATCTTGATCTACGGTATGTATAATGATGTGTATGTATGTATGTGTATGTATGTATGTGTATGTATGTATGGTTTTTCACGTCTATCAAGCACATGCTGGTAAGTAGTAATAATAATAAGTGCATGGAAATAAATCTAGAAACACAAAAAATACTTACGCCTCTTGATTTCTTTTTCTTTTCTTCTCCTACTTGTTGTTCTTGACCCCTCCCTTTTTGGTTTCTTCCTCAGAGACTTAGTTCCGAAGATGGATCTCCCTATCCTAAACATGATTGGAGGTAGTAGAAGGAAGACTCCTACTGTGTTCTTCATCAAGTGCATCTTATTGCTTTGTACTTGTGTTTAGCCAATACTCGAATAGAGTTGTGCTTCTTCTTCTTCTTCTTCTACGACAACCGATGTTCATGTTGATTATAAACATCGTTATCATTATCATCAGCATCATCATCAGCATCAGCATCAGCATCATCATAATCATCATCATAATCGTCCATTGCTACATTCTTGGAATGATAGCCCTGAAAAGAGTCATCGTCATAACACACACGCACATTGCATAAGCATAACTACTCTCCTCCTCTCTATTCTGCTGCAGGCTCTACGAAATGTCACAATATCCAGGGAATGGAGTATATTGGAGAAAACGCACCAAATGGTATTAGTAGTAGTAATAGTTGCACGTACTTAATGCAGATGATAAATGATATGTGCTAATATCCTTATCCTATAACATGATTAATTCTTTGGATGTTCATCAATCATCCCTTTATAAAACAGCGAAGAACATTTACTACGATAACTATGGACATTGGTTATACTGGGAAGATGCTGAACGTTTTAACAAGGTAGTATACACACGTGATGAGCCATTTTTGGTGTCGTCATCATCGGTCTTGAATTGATCAGACGATTCTAAAGTATCATTTCGTAGTACAAGTATAGGGGATGTAATAATAACATCTGCACACAGGATATTCTCGAGTTTGTGCTCAAGGTAAATGAAGACAGCAAGTACTCGATGAAAGATTTTTGATACGATTTTATCTCTTCATTGAGAGGGAAATTAAAGGCTCCGATGGACTCTGATCAAACACCGAAGTGCATAGCTCTTTAAACTAAGACTAATTTATCAACGTGCAAGCTACTCAATTAAGTACCCTAGCATAAGCTTCGAGAAGTCAAGTTATTTTCATGGAATATCTTCTTTTCTGGGCAAAACAGATCTAGAGATACTGCACATTGTTACATCAAAATGAATTTGTGCAAACGCACATTGCTAGATTGTGCGGCAACAAATCATCCACATCCGCGCACACGCACATGCAACAACAACAACACACACACACACACACACACACACACACATCTAGACATGCTAGTATTCATTACGCCGCTCACAAGACACAATTTGAGCGCTATGGCCGCCAATTTTGTTGTATGGCCACATTGGGATGACCATTGGAAATTTTCAATGCTGTTCATTGCTAGATTGCATCCGTCTCATGAGACGGATGCAAGCTAGCAAGACGGACTAGCGGATGTAATAATGAATCAATCAAATTTGTTCAATGGTCATCCTCATGTAGCTCTAGAGCTGTGCAATGCAGTGGCTATGCAGCGCTAATGTTGAATCTTTTATTGTCGGATGCAATGAACACGTTAGACTTTTTCAATGGTCATTCTTGTGCTGTGGCTGTGCAAAGCTAGAAAGCCACGAGTTGTGAAAGCGATGTTGTTGTGGGCCGCCGGATGTGATGTCGATCGATGAACGAACAAACTAGCTAGCAAATCACATTGCACTCCATCAATGCTAGCGAATGGTCAATGGTTTTGTGGTCGTCATGCCAGCATGCTAGCATGGCAACGCAACTGCCTGGCGCATGCATGCTTATATTCTGCTAATTGCGCACACATCAGCCGGTCATGTTCATCATCGTTGCTGTCGCCCATTTGCAACCTATCTAGCTATCTAGCCACATGGCAACGTAGAACGCTAGAACGATGATGACTGATTCATGATGAAGCGCAGCCAATCTAGCAATGCTTGATGCAGCGCACCGTGGTTTCATTTGATGTTCCTGCAATGCGAATTAGACGGCATCCGCCGTTTGTGCAATTTGGCAACATGTCTAGCTAGGTGTGGCACTACGTACAGAAATGCTAGAATGAGCATGCAAGGCAGTCAGCACTGCTAGACTGTGCATTGCACAAAATGGCTTTCACGATGGCCAAACTTCAATTGACGATCGTTGTTGTAAGTGCTGCCAAGGAGCAAAGAATTGCT
Organism: Bigelowiella natans CCMP2755; assembly: GCA_000320545.1. Taxonomy (NCBI): domain Eukaryota; phylum Cercozoa; class Chlorarachniophyceae; genus Bigelowiella; species Bigelowiella natans. The sequence continues at coordinate 7,860 of ADNK01003223.1, read as the reverse complement.
GCAAGGAACACAGTGTGATGACAAAACTGCAATGGGCGACTACTACCCTGTGCCTAGATGCTACGTTTGTTTTGTCCAATGAAGAAAAAAGAAACCGTGCAATCTCCACAGAGAAGTCCTCAATTCGAGTCAGTTACATGAATGATTAGCGCCTCGTAAAATGCACCAGGTAGCTAGGAAGGACCTAAGCATTAGGTGTTAGTTTGATTCTGGATTTTAATGACATAGTTCCTCTTTTAGCTTGCTTTAAATGACAATGTCAGTTTGCCATATTATTTGATTTACTCGGAGCAAGGTGTCTACATGTGTAATCGATGCTTCTTCTGTGGTAGAAAACCATAGGAACAAACCTGACGTTTATCTGGTGAGATAATCTGCTGGATGGCGCCTAATAAAGTGTAGCCAAGAAAAGATCAAAAAGTGTTTTGAGAATAGCTCTTCTAAACGTACATGCAGCGAATACTCTAGGTGATGACGACCTTTGTTCTGACTTTGAACGATTTTCGTTGCAGGGTCAATAAGAACCTGTAGTAGTAGTAGTAGTAGAAGTAGTTTGTTGTAGCAGTAGTAGCAGTAGTAGTAGAAGAAGAGATCCTACTACATAGTATATGTCAATAGTAGTAGTACTACAACTGCCTCCCCACCCCTCTATTATCCTGTTAAAATAACAACTCAAACCACTCAAACAACAAAGCAATAAAGAACACCTTGCAAAACAGGAGAGAAGTGAGACCTTTGTGATAAAGAAGAAGAAGAAAAAGAAGAAATTATCAACAAGGGCAAACAGAAAGATACCCATCAACAAAAGAGCAGAAAACACAATCATGTAAGTACATTTATACTACATCCCTCTTGTGCAATTTAGTTCAATGATTTTTGGGGTATCATCATCATCATCATCATCATCATCATCATCATTATCAAGACTGTTATACAATTTAACAAGATAAGATGCTTGTTGCATGTGATCTATTATCTCTTACATCTCATCATGCGGTCAATTCTCACAACCAGCAGCAATGAGCAAGTACACTACCCGTGGTTTTGATATATCGAAGAGCGAATGCTGGCTCCTCGGAAGTATAGACGCCGTAGCCTATTCAACATTTTTACGATCATCACTATAAACGCCATAATCAATCAAAATTTTTACCATCATCATCACCATCATCATCACCATCATCACTATCAGCATCTTCTTCCTACCGTAAGCAGCTCCACTTGCAATGGCGACTCCTTGTCCACCTATTTTGAACCTGTAGTAACCAATCGATATATATATATATATATATATATATATATATTACACGTGTGTGTTTGTGTGTGCTAGTAGTTGTGAGGAGGGCAACATAGGTCATATTAACAACAGAGAATTTCCAATATCGATTGAATATCAGATATGTAAAACACAGCAACAGTAACAAGAGTATTGGATTGACTGTATATTATATATTATTGATTATTAATAACAACCCTGTCTTGAGAATGATCTCCATAACTTCTTGTGATGTTCCTATTCATAAGAGAAGAAGAAGTAAGCAGCAGCAGCAGCAGCAGCAGAAACGTGTGTTGTTGTGCATTGAACCCCCCCCTCCCCCCAAACCAATAGGTTCGTACGTACCGTGGAATGCTAGCCTCTCTTCAATGGGCTTTGAAACTCCAATCTGATGAAGCAATAATATGGGGATTCTGATGCTAACAAATGATAACGTTGTTGCTGTTGTTGTTGTTCCTGCTGCTGCTGATGATGATGATAAATAAATTCGATATATATATATCATATATATCAATATCAATATATATATATAGTGTTATGTGTTGTTGTTGATACTACTACTACTAATAGTACAGAAACATATGAATATACCCGTCCCTGTGATATGAGTTGACTCTTATACGAGTTATAAGCCTAATGAGATGATCACGATCATCATGATGAACATCACAGAAATTCGTAACTCACTAACGAGAGAGGGGTAGGCTCGACAGCAGTTGAGGGTAGGGTGACCTCTTCTTCTTCTTCTTATTCTTATTCTTATTCTCATAATATGTAACTGTGCTACTAGTTACTAGCAGCTTATAACCTTGATTAAAGTTGGATTGACTATGTATTCCACTTGCTGGACCTGTAACAGTTGTTGAATTATAAGTATGCTCATCATCATCAGCATAATCATCATAATCATCATCATCATCATTACCTTATACAAATTAGCCTGTGACCCCATCATCCGAAAAAATTGAGATTCAGCAAGGCGGAAATGGTATTGGCCTTTTTTTTGTTCATCATAGAAGCACCAGATAACGATAAGAAGAAGAAGAAGAAGAAGAAGAAGAAGAAGAAGATACAAGCATTAAGAAAGTACAGCTATGATTCAAGCAGTGAAGAGAGTTATTTGAATTGCACGATAATTTAATGATGATGATGATGATGCCATATCGTCAAGTTCAGTAGTAGTAGTAGTAGTAGTAGTAGTATTTATAGTGGTACGAACCTGGATTGCTTGGATCATATGTGGACGTAGGCCATAACTTAATGCGAATGAATCTTCCAGACTGAATTGCCTGTGGTTGTTGTTGTTGTTGTTGTTTGCTGTGAAGGACACAGGAACGACTACAAGTGATATTATCATCATTGTCATCACAATATGGTGGTGCAGGTTGTTGTTAGCACCATCACCTTTTTATATTGGAGGCATATAGCTACGATAGTAGCAGTAATTGTAATTTAATTGAAATCTCTCTCTCTCCCCCCTCCTCTCTGAAATGGAAATGTGCGCGTATATGCTCGTTTGTGTAGTAGGATATTTTCGGTTTAAATTAAACATCATGGAAGGGCTCCTTCTTCTCCTCCATTTCCCCTCCCCCTCCTCCTCTTCCTCCCCCTCCTCCTGAACCCTTCTCATCTAATAGTGATTGCTGCTGCTATTTATACCTGCTTCTCCTCCGGTAGCTGAGCTACGTTACCCTGTGATAAAAATAATACAAATGTAATACAGACATAATACACATCATCATCATCATCATCATCATCATCATCATATTAACACGGATAATTCACATGATTAAGTGAGCAGTGAGCAGAACAAGAAGCTGTTTGTTAACTGATGGTAGTAATTAATAAATAACTAATAACTGCAAATAAAACCTTTTGTTCCGCATGTTGAATAATTTGCATGGAGGCCTCATACAGCCTATGATTTAGGGAGTAGTGAAGGAGGAGGAGGAGGCAGCATAATAGCATGATGATGATGATGATGATGATGATGATGAGTGGTGTTTCACGATTGAAATATGCATATGCACAACGCATCATCTCTGATAACAGGTAACAGAAAGAATAAACGATGGATCATTATCCATCATTACTACTACTACTACTACAACTACTACTACTACTACCTTTTTTTCTCTGACTCCAAATCCTATCATGCATGCATGGGAAGTAGTAGAAGAAGAGAAGAACAAGAACAATAAGAACAAGAACAAGAACAAGAACAAGAAGAAAAGATTGCTAAAGAATGATTTGTAACTAATCATTTTATTCATCATCATCATCATCATCATCATCATCATTGGATGACAGGCACACACGCGCAAGCACACACACACACACATACTAACATACACAACCTGGGCATATTTTGCTTCAAGCTGCAATCTGAGCCTGTCCATGTCTGACGCCGTGTTCGATGATGATACCCCTCCCCCTTCTCCAACCATTCCGACCCCTATTCCTCCTCTTGCTGCTGTTATATTACTATTTGTACGCATTGCCTCAGAATGCAGCATGTAGAGATTCTGCAAGCATCCTGATATTAGTGAGTAAATAACAACAATGATATTAATACGATGATGATGATGATGATGATGATGATGATGATGAAAGATGATGTGGTCGTAATAACGATACCAACAGCAATAGCAAGTAGTAGTAGTAATAGTAGTAGTAGTAGTAGTAGTAGTAGTAGTAGTCCTACCTAGAACCCATTCCTTTGATACTGATCCATACAGCCCGCTTGCATATCTGATAATAATAAAGATGATGATAAAATGATGATGATGATGATGATGATGATGATGATAAAGAGTGTTGTTGTTGTCACCAATTCAGCAGTAGCAGTTGTTGTAACGTATTATTTATTAGTGGTAGTGTGGCAGTAGTAGTAGTAGCAGCAGCAGCAGCCGCAGCAATAGTTTTGTACCGCAAAGCATCCTTGAAAGCCTCCTCGCAAATGCTTCTTGTTGAGAGCTATTTTTGTTAGTAGTTCATTTTCAAAGGGGAACAAATTTACTACTCGTCGTCGTTAATCAGCGATGGTGACGTGCAATGACAGTGACGATGATGATGACAATTATTATGACAACAGGGCAGTGCTGAATAGCCTTCTCATCATCATCATCATCATCGTCATCATCATGATGATCCTTCAATAATCCTACTACTACCTGTCGTTCAAGCTTTGGAAGACCAACGCCTTCTACCATAGATGACGATTCTTCATCGTCTCCTTCCATTGCCTCCTCATTTTCACCATCTATTCGTGTTTGCACAACATCATCCTCCTCATCATTATCATCATCATCATCATCATCATCATCATCGCTATCATTGCCTAGATACTACCATTTGTCTTCTCCTGAACAGAAGTGTGAGTTTGGATGTAGTTCCTAGGTGACTTCTGAATTTGTTTGACTTCCTGTTGTGTTGTTAAAAAGACGCATTAATCAGCAATGATCATGTATATAAGAACAACAAGAACAAGAAGAACTATGTAGTAATAAACAGAGACTCATGCAGCAGCAGATATTGGCATCATACTCCCATTCATTCCATCCACGTTCTCGTCGATAACACTAGTATCTATTCTCGCAATCACTGTAGTGTGTACTATTTTCTACTACTTATACTAAGTAGAACCAGTATTTGCACCTTAAATACTTCTCGGCATGCTTCGACTTTTGACTCATCATTAAGCACAAGCCTAGTCATCATCATTAGCAGCAGCAGTATATCAGGGCAGACTTATTACGTTGTAAACTACTACTCCATTTCATCAACATCAACCATTCGTCGCTTTACTACAACAACTACTACTACTACTACTACTACTACTACTACCAAAAGCCAGTCTCATCATCCTCATCAAATCCCTATTTGTGTTGTGTTTAAAGCAGCAGCAGCAGCAGCAGCAGTAGCAGATGATGATTATGATGATATAGTTGGTGAGGGACAACAATATTGATATTCTCCTATATCAATTAGCAGAAGAATAATAGCACGGATGATGATGATGATGATGATGTCGCTGACGTAGTATTCCATTCATTACCAAGGCCCTGAGTAGGTTGATCACCACTTCTCCGACCTTGGAGTTCTTCTGCTTCTTGCTAGCACCACTGTTTGCTATTTGGTAGTGTAGTAGTAGTAGTAGTAGTAGTAGTAGTAGTATTGGTGGTGGTGTATTATGAATTATTAGACGTTGTTTGTTGCTACACACACTCACACACACACACACACACACACACACACACACAACTCTTGCTGCTTCTATGTGTTTTACGACGTCGTCGTCAAAGTAGTTTTTGATTCAGTAAGAAGTAGCACAGAAAGATGATGATGACTCACACACACACACACACACACACACACATCGCATGCTTATATGTAATGCACATTATATACAGCATTCCATGCAACACACTCTGCTGCTGCTGTGACTCACGGGATGAAGGGCTGTTTGTAGAAGAGGATTCCGCAATATCCTGCAGTTTATACTATATAATCATTTATCATCAAGAACAACAAAGAGAACCACCACCACCACCATAATAATAATAATAAAAATAATAAACATTGCTACTTTAGTAATTGTATTGCTAATTAACTACCATAGAGTTCGGAGAAGCAGCAGAAGCACGCAGCATCGTAGGAAGAGCGATCTTAACCTATTAATATAATTATTGTTATTATTATATTCAAGCATAATGATGATCACGATTCTATTATCATAATTGCTGCTGCTCTTTACTTATTACCGCTCCTGCTTTTAGCTTGACCAAACAGGATCTAGAAGAGTCGTTTAATAAGATTGATAAGAATAAGAATAATAATTATAATGGACTGGTGATAATAAGAGAGAAGAAAGGAAAAACAAACGGCAACAAAAACAATATTTATTACTATTTACTGCTGCCACCACCACCACTACTATACTACTGCTACTACTAATAATAAAAATAAAAATAATAAATAATGATCACACTACTACTACTACTACTACTACTAATAATAATAATAATATACCCATCATCTCTAATGTTCCTGATAGTGGCAGGATGCCAATCGCCTGTTATTGGTTGTTAATTATCATAGTAATAATAATAATGATGATGGTGATGATGATGAGGATGGTGATGGTAATGATGGCGATGTCGTTACTCATTATACACCTTCTCTACAACTACTGCTACTACTATTGAGCAACTTTACAATTGTTCTGGCTTCTCATCTTCTAGTTACCATCCCCCCCCTTCTCCTCTTCTTCTTCTCAATCACCTCGTGTTCGTGATAGGTATTCTACTTCCTGCCCAACCTATGACGACGACGACGACGACGATATTGATTTGTGATATGATGAGTGATCGCATTATTTTCATCATCTCGTGGCCATTACACATATCCATCAGTGCAATTATTATCATTCTCTGTACGTACCCAAAAATTGGACCCGCCTTTCTCTTGAACCTTAGATAGATGATGACGATGATGATGATATGATCGATCGGGTTTAGCATAAACTGATTCATTGCTTTTTATACATAAGAGGCGTGTGTGTGTGTGTGTGTGTGTGTGTGTGTGTGTATGCAGCAGCAGCAGCATATTGCGGCTACCTACCGCTACTACTACTACTACAACTACCTTTCGCTCCTTCTCTGCACGTATCATACCAAGCTTTGACAATTCTTTCCTGAGATAGTACGATTATGATAATGATGATGATGATGATGGTGATGATGATGGATAATGATGAAGCTCATATGCCATCATCATCATCATCGTCATCATCAACACTTCACAATTACTTTAACATTGATTTACAGAGAGGTATTAAAGAAATGCTATACCAACAACACAAGCAGCATACGTTACAAAACACATATATCTTAGCAGGAGAACAGTATTACTAGTAATAGGCTATTATTACATGCATGTTTGCTGTTCAAACGTGCTGAATCCAAGTGACTCGAATACATCTTTAAGCTCCTTCCTGTTATTATCAATGGTGATATATACATAGTTAGTAGCAGAATTAGATTATTGTGTTGATGATGCTGATGATGATAATTATGACGATAATTTTGATAGTCTTCTTCTTCTTCTTCTTCTTCTTCTTCTTACTTCATCCATGGATGCGACGATGATCCTCTCGTGAGGAACAACTACCAAGTAGTGCAGGGGGGAGGAGGAGGAGGAGGAGGGGGAGGGGGATGGTAATAAGAACACGGCGGTGATGATAATGATGACGACGATGATTAAACAATGAGTATTTGGTATTCATGCATGTTTTCTTGATCTGTAGCTTGCGTTGTCGAATTAACAATAGAGCGGATGGACAAGATACTCAAAGATTGACGAGGAGGATGAAGAACAAGAAGAATGACATATTTCCTACGTAAAACGACGACGACGACATTTACCAAGAAATCGATATCTTTGTATCCCATTTTTGTAACTTTCTCAATTTTTGAACCTGCCGAATAACGATATCTTACTATGACAATCATAATATATACACATGAAGATAGAGAGCGAGAGAGAGAGAGAGAGAGAGAGAGAGAGAGAGAGAGAGAGAGATA
>ADNK01003227.1:0-13668 GCA_000320545.1 Bigelowiella natans CCMP2755 | reverse complement strand
GGCGGGACTCATGGCAGCACACGGGAAGTGTGCTGCCCCACGTGCGGCGGCATTCGCGAAAGCTTCGCGAATGATTACGCAGTGCACGATTTAATAAAAATATAATCTTTAATAAAAATAAACACAACTCTTCAAAAGGAAGCAAACGTGCCTTTCCCCCCCCCTGCCTACTTGTGCACGTAGCGCCTCGGCCTGTGAACACCTTACGCGCAACAAGAAGCCCATGCTAGCATGCATGCTAGCTAGCTAGCGCATGATCTAGATGATGGCTTGTTGGTAGTGAGGGTGCCTCTGCTAGATCCACTGCTGCTGTGGCTTGCTAGCTTAGCCGATACCGTGTGTGGCGGTGCCGCGTTGCATGCACGCACATCTAGACATCCACGTCTGTGTTCTGTGTGGACTTGATGAAGATCGAGATTGGAGTCGACTTTCCGGTAGATCTAGGTTCCGAACAACGTGTAGGTTCCGAGAAAATGTGTTCGATTCCGAGGAGAAAACTGTAGGTTCCGAAGAGAAAAGAGGAAGAGGCTCCATCCTTCCTATATCCCTGCCACTGATTTTCATTGGGACGAAGAGTGTTCGTCTTGAGGAGGCTTGACACGTGAGTAAAATGAAGAACGCGTCGGATGATGGAGCCGCACCGGAGACTGCTCGCTCATCCCAGCTAGCGTCGGACTCGCAAGAAGAGGAGGTAGAAGCTCAGTCACACGAAATGGAAGTAGAGTGTCATGATGATATTAGTTTCACTACTCATGCCGTTTCGCCCATCCTTCAGACCAAAATAGCATTGCTTTCTCATTTTACCGTTCGCCATTTTTCATGTCTCACTGAGTTACTGGAAACCATCACCTCCACCATCCACCTCCTATTTTTCAGGCCTGCTCGATCTGCTTAGAGACTCTAAACTCCGAGAACAAGAGTGTTATTGAGAAGTGTTTCCATAGTTTCTGTTTACCGTGCATCAAGAAATGGGCTGAAACCGACATTCGTGATCGAAGAAAGCGAAACAGAGCCAAAGGGCGCCCAGAGGAGGACGAGCGAGCACACTGTCCCCTCTGCAAGACCTCTTTCACACGAATCCTTCACTCTATATCTTCAGAAAGAGATTTCAAGGTTATCAATATCTCTTCGTCATCTTCTACGAAGACAGAAGTGAATCATCGTTCTTGCTACTCCTCCTTTGCACCCTCGCGGGTACCGTACAGACGCTCGTTAGCTGGCCAGGATCTGATAAGAGAGTTTAGGCGGTCCTTGCGAAGACAACGTGAGATGGCAGCAGTGATTAGAAGAACAGATATTTTCCCCAACGCCGGTTTTGATCAACCTGCTGCTCCTGCTGCTGCGCCTCTAGCTTCAGTTCTCGCGACGGGAATGCTCACTTCAACTCCTTCAGTACACAATATTGCTGCAATTCATCGCCATCCTACTGCTCCTCTGGCTCGTACAATGTCATTGTCATCATCAGGGTGTAACCGACCCACAAGTTCTGTTCAGGAAGCACTACAATTAGAACATCGCCGAAGGATTTACAAACGCGTGCGTGGCCTTGCCTCAGCTGTTACTGCTTCTGCCTCTTCTTCTAGTCCAAGCAGTAGTAGTAGTAGTAGCAGAGGCAGAAGGAAGTTTGATTTTCACGCTTACAGAAATAGAAACAATACTGAACTTCGGCGTTGGTTAAACCATGAAATATATGCCGCGACGGGATCCTCGGACAATTTTCGGCTTATCTCCAGAGTTCTTCGTGAGCTCGATTTGTATGAACAGCAGCATAAAGGAGTGATAGAGGAAAAGGGAAGAGGACAAACTACCTATAGAAGCGAAGGGGGAACGGATCAGATGAGTGCAAACGGGTGCGTGGAGGCTAACAGTACAGCAGAGAGCCGCTTAATTAGAGCGATTGCAAATACGCTCTTTCCCTCCAGGGAACCGTGGAATAAAGACGGCACCACTGCGAGCAGTCTTTCACGTGATTACGAAGCAACTAGTTCATTACTAGGTAGAAGGCCCCGTGTTGTTACGAGGGCAATGGAGCTCGCTATATCGAAGACATTTCTTGGGGAGTTGGAAGCAGAGGTAAAGCGGCAACGGGAGCAAGAGGGGGGGGGGGGGGGGACGAGGATGAGGACCGGCGAAAATATTCACCTTGGAAAACAAGAAGCCAGCCGTTCATACTACATGCGGAGAAACATGCTGCCACTGGCATCATCATCGTCATCATCGTCGCCGTCGCCCTTTTCGCTTTCCGGTGCCACTGCATCAGGAACACCCTTAGGGTTCACAATTGTTAATAATCAATCGAGAAGGAAGAGGAGGAGTGGCAGGATAAGTGGCTCCGCGGATGATACGGTGGTCTCGAGGGGGGGGAAAAGAATACGGCAAAACTTCTACAAAAAGAGTAACACGGTTGTTCACAATGAGCAGCAGATGCGTTCCCGCCACCAGCAGCAACAAGTCTCCACCGCCTCCTCCTCCTCCTCCTCCTCGCGCTGCAGCATCGATCTGACCACTGTTGAAGTCATTGATCTTACATGAGGCCTACTGCCTTGGTGGAGATGGCATGCGCTCGATTTTCGGTGTAGCAGCCTCATCGATGACGAAAGTGCGTACAGCCTGTGGTGAATATCCAGATGTTTTTGGAACGAAATTAGCAAAAATAAGTTCAGAATTTTGGAAGGTAATCAAGAGGGTAGATTGTTGAATGTTATATGAAACTTATGTTATAAAGCTAATAATTACTTCCACAATCAACGTTAATCATTAAAATTCCGGACATTATGTTTCAAACCAAAAACACCCTGCCAATTTACTTATAGATCCTCAACGATTGTTCATCATTACGTACAATTTATCATTGGCGGCCTTCTGTCTTTACATGTTCTGCGGTGAAATCGAGCATGCTTCCAGGTGTGACGCATTCTTGAATCCAGTGCCATGAGACCAGAGCTGTAGCATAAGCGCTGCTGACGAAGCTTCGACAAGATCGCGTTAATATATCTACTATGTACTACTTCCTCGTGCCTGCTGCTTAGGACCCTAGATCCACGGAGAAATCTTAATATGCAGCTGTCATATAGTCACATTCTACCGCTGTCGCTTGCGGCAACATCGCGTGATACGATGATCTTTGCCGCAACGCATAATGTAAGCAGCGAACGCGCTAGAGAGGAGAAGCCGGCTTGCGTAGCGCTCTTTTACATCGCCAATAGCTAGATAGGTAGGTAATGAAGATTGAGCGCTGATCGTATAGATCGACAGCACGCAGCTCACTGCTGCTACGTGTATATAGCGTGTGTCAAGACGCATGCATATAGCTATCGAGCATGCCCTCATTGCAAGTGCCGTAGTGCAGTCGGCCGCCGGTCTAGCGGTGTGCCGCAGTACTAATAAAGGATGCTATGCGGCGTGGCAGTGTTCTTTCTATGCTCTAGTGCTATGCTATTTTCCTGCTCATTATGGCGATCTACTGCTATTCCCTTATTACGTAAGCAATAAGTACATCTATGTAACAGACGTGGATGCAGAGCGAGCTTACAACAGACAGCGCTATTTGACTCACACCTCATGTAGTGTAGGGCAACAACGTAGGTGTTTATCTTTACTCTGAAACATTGGCGTTCAACATTTGCAGCTATATGTACACTACAATGGCGGTATATATCTAGATACGTGCGCGGGTGTGTGTGCGTGTGTGTGCGTAGTTCTTTCTTGTATATCTATTACAATTCTATCCGAAACTTTTACGCGTCACACTTGTACGCGTCTCTGATGCGGCAATTTTCTGGACCAAAGCTTGAGTCTCCTCGCGGCCTTCCAGAGTGAATCACGGAATAGAAAAGTATAAAATTGTGAGGAATGTTGTCAAATCGAGAGATGAAAAGAGAGAGAGAGAGAGAGAGAGAGAGAGAGAGAGAGAAGGAACAAATGAATTATAATGCTTATCATGGAGCGTGCCTCTTTCTTCCTTTCTCTCTCTAATCTATCTTTCATCGCATCCCGTTGTTAAGATCGTCCCCTATCCCCCCTGCTGTTTTGTCCCGTCTTCATCTCTAGAGAACTTACTCAGGCGCCCGGTAAAATTGAGGTTTTTGGCCAGATTTTGCTGCGATGCGAAACACGGAAATACATGACGCAGATTGAGAAAGGCCATCGCTCAATGACGAGTGTTTGGATGTACATTCATCTCTCTCTCTCTCTCTCTCTCTCTCTCTCTCTCTCTCCCCCCACCCTCTCTCTCGGTGGGTGTGGGTCCTTGGGTGGAAGCCCAAGGACTTGCCGACCGACGTCGTAACAATGGATCTCAACCTGGGAGGAGGAGAGACGGTGAGTCATTGATACCTTTGCATCGCGCGCGTCTTGACATATCCCGTAACAACTTGTGGCTGAATAATTTCAGATACCTGTTGTGCAACACAAACAACAAAATCAACGACCAAAAACAACACACCTTCATTATCATCATCATCATCATCATCATCATCATCATGTTTGGATGTTATCAAAATTAGATGATAAGCCATATTTCATATCAGACCTCCTGCAATTTCACGTCTCTCATCACCCCGTACATTAACGATTTTTTAAGATTTTCCTGTCCATATACGAAGACGACCGAAAAACACGCACATCACGTACAACTTATGATATATATCGAAGCAAATAACTTGCATCATCATCATCATCATCATCATCATCATCATCCATCAACCACCTGCACTTTTTCATCCTTCTCAATCTCGTATGGCGTTTTTACGTGTTCCAGCAACTAGGTAGGTAATAAGAATTTGTGAAGACAACAGAGTAAGTAACAGCAGCAGCAGCAGCAGCAGCAGCAGCAATGGAGCATCATTAAAGCAATCATGCCAGTGGAGAGGAGGGTAGATTGAATATGGTCTTCTTCGTTGTTACAAAGGTATTATCAGATTACGTTGTTCTTGATGATGTTCACCATCGCCATGCAATACCCAAATCTGACCTGTGGTAGGATACACAAAATACGTATATGTTAGTTTGTGGGAGAGGAGGAGAAGAGAGGAGGAGGAGGAGGAGAGGAGAGAGGGTGGAAGATGACTATTTACGGAGGGGCACCTCGCCCTTAACATATTTGGCAGAGCGAGGAATAGGAAAGTTTCAGGTACTGATGCTACCTGTATGTGCTTTACATCCGCGTGGGATATAATCATCATACGTGCAGTATCTACAGCCTCACTGGATCTGTCCAATACAACAACAACAACAACAACAACAACAACAACACACATCCATGTTACAACACACAAGTAGGCAACCAAATTACTACTTATTGATTTACACACGAAGAGAGTGAACGCTGAGGATCACCATATATGCGTATATGATCTATTCTAGCGTGCTACAAACATCATACACAGTCTCCACTCACTGACTCACTCATGCGAGGTGTAGAGAGAAGTCCTGGTTTGATTTGGAGTCACACACGACGCCGGCAAGCTGGGGTATAAATCCTTGTTAGATTTGAAACTGAGCACCAAGAAGAAGGGACAAGGGAGAGAAGACGAGGATTTAGTAGTCAGCACACTTAGAGAATGAATACACAAATCGCTAGGTAGAGGAACTTACGAGGGGTTAACAACGACAGCAGGAGTCTCCATAGGCGTCTATTTGGTATATGAAGGAAAAATGCACAGCAGACATTATTGCAGTAGAAGAAGTGGCAGTATTAGTGGTAGTAGCAGTTGTTGTGATGGTAGTGGGTGCCTAAACGACAAGGACTTTGATGATGATAATAATGATGATGATGATGATAATGACGATTCGATCATATGTACTCTCTGGAAAATGTGCCCTCTGCCATATATTGGGTAAAATGAGGAATGCTATCACAATCAATACTATGTGCAATAGCGAGTGAGAGAAGAAAAAGCACGTGTAAACGTATTCGAAGACGCACAAGTATTTGTGGTGAAGTACGTGCCGAGTGTAGTTGCTTTGATACTACGGCTACTACTGCCTTCGCTGTCGTAATTATTACCACGATTTCGCCACCAGGAGCACCCGGTTTAGTGTTAATATGCATCCTGCAATCAGACAAAATTTTAGTATAAAACATGATTTTGCGTGTGTGTGTGTGTGTGTGTGTGTGTGTGTGTTTTGTATTTTGTGTGCAGCATCACATTACCCAGTTGTTGTTGTCGTTGTTGAGATAATTGAAGATTCCGCTCGGTCTGCATTCGTGTTGTTTAAGTCGCCGCTGGCCTTTGACTCATCGGCGACTAAGAGGAATCAAAGAAAAAGAGAAAGAATTAATAATAATAATAATAATAAGAAGAAGAAGAAGAAGAAGAAGAAGGGGGAGGAGGAGGAGATATGTCAACAACTGTGAGGGGCGACTATCGAAACGATACAATAACTGTATTCTTCTGTATGCAGAGGCCATGATGGGAAGACTATATCAAACCGCATTGCAATTATAACGATCATCATCATCACCAGATAGGTGATAACCTGCAGGGCCACCACCGTCATCATTATCATTATCATCCTTTGCAATGGTAGGAATTGGCGTGTTATCGATATTCGGTCGGCTCATACCTGATGATGATATTTACGATGATATTATGTGAGAAATTCTTATTTTAAGTTTATAAATCCAAACACAGCCGTGGAAGAATTATTCAATCCGAAATAGTTCTTCCTGGTTTGCGTTAGCGCCGAGCCATTATAAATAATGAGAGTTTATTTATTCTTATTCTTCTTCATCTTCCGGGTATGCATCATAATAAGATTCATTGGAGATTTCAGTGGAGGTTGATCAAAAAGAACAACAGAAACATATCTGGTATTAGCATCATTTATACTAATATTATATATATATATATATATATATATATATCCCCGCAACAAATTTTCCGCGCCAATTAGCCATGATCGCAAACATCTTAAAACTACAACAAGACAACAGGTCGACGCATGCAACACAACACAACACAACACAACACAACACAACACAACACAACGCACTGATGATATTCTTGCCGAGATCTTGCTGTTCAGTACTACGAAGGCTCTCCACCACAGCAACACCTTGTTCTGCGACAAAGGAATGTAACACCAGAAGAAGAAGAAGAAGAAGAAGAAGAAGAAGAGAAGACATGATGGAGGGAGAAAACAACGAATGTGATGCATGCAAATATACATATTAAAGCAGTCTATCTGGCTCGATGTGCGTGCGGTTGCATTTAAAACACACGTTTGGAGAACTCAGGAGAGAGCACCAGCTGATAATGCTTTACCCCTCCCTCACTACGCACACATTCACATCGAGACTTTGCATACCTGTCGCAGCTGATTCTGAAGGTGGTGGGGAAGACGATTCCTTGTGATCATTCTCACCATCGTTGTTCTTGTTGTCGTTGCTGCCCTTCTTGCCTTTTTTCTCTTTACCAGTGCCATCATCTTTTGAAGCAGCATCAACGTCTTTCTCTTCACCATCACCGTTGTTGTTGTTGTTGTTGGTAGTGTTAGTTCCCCCATCTCCGCCGGCTACTTCTACTTCTTCTGCGGTGTTCTTCTTTGCCTCTTCGGCATCATCATCATCATCATCATCACCACCACCACCATCCTTGTTCTTATTGCTTCCAGTGGTGATGTTGCTTTGAGCAGTCTTCGTTGTCGTATTCCCTGGGTTATCAGTGCTGGAAATCGATTTCCTTTCTTGTTGAGCCGGCCTTTTTGCCTCCTCTTCGTTGGTTTGACTTTGAGGATCATCGTGCTGAAAGCGGACGGAGAGGAAGATAAAAATTAGGAGTTGGGAGGAGGAGGAGGAGGAGGAGGAGGAAGGAAGGATAGACGGTGAATCGTGATTGATGATATCATGTTAAAAAGAAATTGGGATAATGAAAGTCATTTGAACAACATACGTGCGTCTTCTCAATATCATTGTTGGACGAATCTGGGTGCCTCACAACGGATGTGATCTTGCCATCGCTGAACGTATCGTTTTGCGACACCGAAGGGACAACTCCCACCTGCTGCTGCTGCTGCTGCTTCTTGACATCAACTGGAGAAGAGAAGATGATAGTGATGATGATGAAAATGATGATGGTGGGGACAATGATGATAACGTGTAGCCGCAGTCAGGAAGATGCGTCACTATGATTGCAACCGCACAATGGTTGCTATACAGACGACGGAAAAATTGCAAAATTTCAGAATATTTTGTCTCTCTTAAGATTGTGACACATGACACCCGTAAAACACACAAACACACACACACATACACACACACACACATGATGCTGACGACGACGACGACGACGACGATGTTGATGGTGATGAAATCAATCTCTGTAAACATATAGTATATTGAAGACACACCGTCTTTCTTGTCATCCTGCTTTTTGCATGGAGTCTTTGCAGACGACATCATCGCTTCTTCGAGATCTGATGTTTTCCTACGCAAAGAACACGCGCGCGCACACAGAAGCATTGTTTATCTATTTCTCTTTCTTCAACTTCTACAACGACTACTTCTACTGGTATTACTTGTCGATCTTCTGCTTAAAGCCTCCAGCCAACTGACAAGCAAGAAAGGGGGGTGGGGATATTAAATATGAGCAATACATGATGAACTACTCCGTACGCATCGAGTCTCTCTCGCATCACCTCATTTTTAGCCATCCTTTCTCCTTCCATCCCCCCCCATTTCCGTGCATGTGCGTGTGCGTGTGCGTGTGCGTGTGCGTGTGCGTGTGCGTGCGTGTGTGTGTGTGGTTTGTGTTGTAAGCATTATCCGATGCAGCAAAGAAAGATATTACAAATCGCCATAGTTTTATTCTTCTTCATCATCATCATGATCATCGGCTTTGGTCTCTTTCTTCTATGATGGATGATTGATCCTATACTACCTTAGCCGAATCCTCGATATACTGCACTTTCTTGTAGAATTGTACGGTGTAGAAAGGAATGCACGGTACTCCTTCTTTCTTATCGGATCTATCATGATTGGAGAGACCGTGGTGAGATGGTGGTGGTATTGATAACCGAGAGGAGGAGGAGGAGGAAGAGGAGGTGAAAAGATCTATAATGATTGATGCATGCTGGTGGTGAAAGGTCCAAATACACGCACAACGCCAATAACAGCACATTTCACACACACACACACACACACACACACACACACACACAGCCATAGTACTTTCTGTATAGCATTATTGAGTGTTAACAGCGCTACTAGAAATGTGGTAGTAGTAGTAGTAGTAAGTTCGTACTCTATTAGTTTCCGGTAAGCCTCGTAGTTCTTCGCTGTATTGGTTGCCTGTTGGGAGTGGCGGTGTGTTGTTACAGAACGGTGGCATACAGGGAGACAATTTGACGTCCTTCTCTCTTTGTATAGAACAGTTTACTCGCCATTGCATTTTCTGCATGATTATACTAAACATATATATATATATATATATATATATATAGGTTTTTATCGCTATCCTCCTCTTCATTCTAAAATCAGCAGTCGGTAGTGGGGTAAGGGAGGGGGCAAGGGGGATGAGAAGCACCTTATCGATCTCATCAACAATTTTTTGATCCTGATATTATGAGAACAATGTGTAGCAGTAACAAGAGTCTGAGTATAGAATGTTGTTGTGGACAATGCAAGGACCGCCTCGTATCACAAGTTGTGTGTGTGTGTGTGTGTTAGGGGGGGGGGGGGGGGGTTTCGGTAGGCGTAAGAGAGGGTGAGAGAGAGAGAGAGAGAGAGAGAGAGAGAGAGAGTTTGTAGCACCACTAGTACCTTTTCAGGTAGTCGATCCCTTATTTTCAATCTCTTCAGATGCAAGCTTCCAAGTCCCTGTTTGTCATCGCCATCATCATTATCAATAAAACAATAACGACGACTCTGCCACAAGCACTCACGCACCGTCATGATCTCGAATACGCAGTTATAGCTTTTGAGCTTTAAGCAACTGTATACGACGACGAAACACAAAATCAATACTACTTAATGGCAGCACGGAGTTAACATAATAAATAACTCGAAGAAAACGACTTTGATTCTTCTACGTCATTTTTCAATAGTTTGCTCTTTCCAAATCCCCTCCCCCCCCTTTTTTATTATTGTTCATCTAGTGGAAGTGTGTTCTTACTGATGAGCAACCCGCACGAAATAGGAATATGCTGCTGCCATTTTCTGTGATTAGTTGACATGGATGAGTATGCATGCTTTCACTCAAGTACTACAGAGCACAAAAATGGGTTCAGACTGCCTTCGTTTCTCAATGTCTCGTTTGCGTGTTTTTGTGGGTAGTGTTACCGAGAGTGCTGCCTCCTTATCAACGGCCTCTTCACTCTGAACGACACTCTGTAAAACAGTGTGAGTGTTGATTATCTCTTGGGATCCAATTATATCTTGAAGAATACTACGGATAAACAGGAAAAGAAAGAGTATGCATACTCCAGCACTGCCTAGAACGACGGAGGGAACCCATGTGGAAAAGTGCTGGGATATCTTGTTTTGGTCATCCTGCTCGCTCAGATACCTAGCACCATCATTGCCCATGCAACATCAGTGACAGCACCGCAACAACAACAACAACTACTACTACTACTACTAGGGGGGGCATGTATAAGGAACACGTATTGCGGAGTTTTTATGGTAACATAGTTACCCTTCTTTATCACGGAAGATGATTTCCCTGCCATCACACAACAACAACAACAACAACAACAACAACACACAAAGATGAATACTCATTCTGGTTGTTAGTTCTCAATATGTATTGAATGCATCCTCTCTGTGATTAATCTCTCTCTCTCTCTCTCTCTCTCTCTCTCTCTCTCTCTTTCTCACTCACGCACGCACGCATACGCAATAGCTAAGAGAGTGCAACAACCAACCGTGGTGATATTCTAGCCATGCGAGAGAACGAATTCAGCGTCAGTTGTTGTGCCAAGATTTCTACGTAACAACAGAAATTGTAGAGAACAGAAACGACGAGAACGGTGACGACGATATAACTCAGGTGATGGACGAATGACAGCATATTGAAGAAGATAGGAGACTTCTTGTCCTCCTGAGACTGAATTTACCAGGTGTTACTTCTTGTGATATGTTTCCTTTGTAGTTTTTTGCTCGTCCCTATGTTCAGGTTGAAGCACGAACGCACACACACACACACACACACACACACACACACACAAAGAGAGAGAGAGAGAGAGAGAGAGAGAGAGAGAGGAAAAGATATTCAAACAAACGCATCCTCAAACATACAATAAACAACTCTTAATTTGATGTTACCCTGAAGCGATAGGGGCTCTCCACGTATGCGATCTTAGCCTGCTTTTGCGCGGTATTTATCCTCTCCTTCAACATTCTTGCAACAACACAACGAAACGACACATCATGTTAAGAATAACTATGACGAGATGGTACTCCTCCTCCTCCTCATATATGTGAGAATTACAACAATGAGTACATATGCGTGTTCGTTCACACCCCTTGATCTTCGTTATGCCAGCAACTAATTTCGCCATGTCGTAACCCTTCTCACTCCTGGGTAGGACAGTAAGGAAAGAGATTATGACGATGATGATGATGATGATAATGGCGGAGCGGAGGAAGAGGAAAATTAGGGAAGAAGTAAATATTGTAAGGAGGATGTAAGAGAAATGCTTCTACTTTACTATACACAAGTCAGTAGCATGTACTATAAGTACCATTGTGCTGGGGGGAAGTTCTCGCCGAGAGCTTTACTGAACTGAAGCTTTAGTTTCACATTTGCATCCTCTGGATGGTTCTTTTTAATCATAAACAAGCACGGGGAAATGATGTATTCTTATCAACCAGAAGGCAGCACGTACGTTTCTCGTGATGATTGCTAGTGATATGAATATCGTAAACACACACGCACACGCATTGGAAAGAGGTCGGAGTGAGAGGAAGAGAATAGTGCGGTAAAGTACCTTGATCCAATACTCAATCGATTTGACTGTTTGTAGCTTCAGATTCAGCCACAATGGACAAGTTTCCTGTGTTTGTGTGTGCTACGTGTTTGTTGGTATACTTTCACAGTAAATATATGCGTTTATCATCATCATCGATTACTATTGATATTCAAAGTAGCCACAAATTCCAGCCCCTTACTCTATCTATCACCTCTTTGTGGGTGTTGTTCCAGCGGGGGGGGGTAACTTGATGATCTCCAAGAATACCCGCATTAAACGGGGAGTCTAATTATGACGATGATGATGATGATGATGATGATGATGATGATGATACTACAACTCGCTACTACTACTACTACTACTACTACTACAACTACTATGCTGTATGTGATAGATGTGAGAAATATTACGACGGGAGTAAGATAAGACCGACCTACCTTGGTCACATATGGAAGTATGAAGAAAAAGGCCTGTGGTGGTGTAAATCATTGCAACAAGAGGTATAGAGTACAGAAGAAGTAGCAGCAGCAGCAGCAGTCAGTTGGATGACGCAGGGGGTGTGGGAACGAAGATGCAGTGATGAAAAAAGAATAAGTTACAAATCTAGTGGCGACTGATGATTTGCTAGTATGCTCAAGACAAGAACAACAGACATCATCATCATCATCATCATCACAAGTATCAATCTAGGGAAGGACGAGAACTCTTGGTCAAAACTCAAAAGCAAACAATCAAATAATGGGCATATGGTATCTTTGAGCACATCCTGCATCACCATCGTCATCATTATCTCCCTTTCCTCCATCCTCCTCATTCGAGGAGTAATGGCTATCATGCTACTATTACTACTACTACTACTACTATTACTACTACTATTACCTCTCTGAAAGATTCTAAAGAGCTCTCTTCTGCAGTCAGTAGCAAGAAAATCAGACGGTGCAATGACACCTGAAGAACATCGCACGTCAGTCAGTTGCGGCCTCTTTGACGGCTAGCTGTTTCGTCGTGTAGTAGAAAAACGCGTTATGCAGAATGCCCTTTCGAGAAATAAATGCAAACAGCGCCAGCGACACCGCCACCGCAAGTGATATTCGGTCTACCAAAGATAGCTTCGAGGGTTGGTGCTTAAGCAGTTGAGCTGCGGGCTGTTTGTTCTCGTACTGATCACGCACACACACACACACACACATACACACACACACGGCTCATCACATGCACTACAACACTGCAAGCATGATTGGCAGACGCCCTCCCTCCTCAAAAATATCATCATCATCATCATCATCATTTTGCCCTTCAGCCCCAACAACATCTTGTTCTTCCCCACGCTGCTACTGTAGTACCTTATAGTCCTCTGATTTCTTGTTAGGAGAGCTGCTACTGTTGGTAGCTTTCCTATCCGAATTTACACCCTTTCTCCCTCCCTTTCTCTCCCTCTGATGATATACACCGCCATACATATTAAATGCCGCGCTGAAGGAATCACGAGCAAGCTATTTCGAGGTGAATCATCGCATATTCCGCCCCCCCCCCCCCCCGCACGATGTTCTTACCATATCGGAGTGGACAAGGGGGGGTAAATTGCTTATAATCACAAAACTATAGCTTTCATGGATGGATAGCAGGGACAGCGTATATGCATAGTACATTGACACCCTTTCAAGGTACACAACATATTTCGTGATAACATCCCCACAGCATCTCCTACATGTATATTCTTCACTATGCGTTGCGTGTGTGTAACGTTAAGGAGTA
>ADNK01003228.1:0-61187 GCA_000320545.1 Bigelowiella natans CCMP2755 | reverse complement strand
GCTACCCTATGGACAGACTGGTCTAAGCTAGGTATGGGTGCTGTACTTACCCAAGACCAGCAGATCATACGGGTGTGGGGCAGGGCCTGCACAGCAGCTGAGGCCAAGTACAGCCCTACAAAAGGAGAGTATAAAGCCATGACTGAGGCGCAGAGGAAACTAAGATACTACCTGCTGTCGGTGCCCAGCTTCACCTTAATGACTGACCACAAGCCCCTCCTAGGCATCGACCGCAAGCTCGAAGCGCCTAACGATGAGTATGCAGCTATGAGGGCGGACACGGAAGAGTTTAGGGACAAGAGGACAGTGGTCTACGCACCAGGAGACAAGCAGCTTGCTGACTATTTCAGCAGGCTGTTCGAAAAGAAAGTCCCTACCCAGGTCACCCCTATGGTTAACGCGATTACCTTCGAGGACGGCGACTTCCTGCCTGAGCCAGAGGAGCTCCAGCACCTTCAAGAACACCTGGATAAATACAAACACAAGCATGAGGTACTTAGTGATAGGATATATGTATACACTAATAATGTTAGGCGTACCTACGTGCCACGGCGGACCAGGGGAGCCCTTCTCTTTACCGCCCATGGACCTGCACACGTAGGAGAAAACCATATCACTGCTCTACTCTACCATTACTACTGGCCCTACAAGCTAAAAGAGATAAGGACATACCTGCGTGGCTGCAGGTGCTCCAGCTTGAAGGCGGCAGGCGTCGCCACCAAGGAGTCCAGCAAGAGCCGTGCATCTAAGAAAATCAAAGCAAGGAACTTCTTAGATATCGTGCAAATTGATGTTTATAAGTACGATGGCTATCACTACCTTACCTTCGTTGATGTGGCCACTGGAAAGTGCTGGGTTAAAAAGATTATCAAGGTCAACGTTGCTAAGAAGAACAAAGGCTTATATAAGCAGAGGCTTACTAACTGCTACCGTACCTGGGAGTCTGAGCTCCAGGCTATCCCTGATGAAGTTAGCATAAACAAGATACCAAAGAAGTTACATGTGGATAATGAGACCTCTCTTCTACAGCTACCACACCCTAATATTGATGCCTCACCTGTATACTATGCCCAGTCCAACTCCAAGGTAGAGCGACTCCACCGCACCTTGGCCAACCTAAGCAGGATAAATAGCACCACACCAAACAAGATACAAGGGTTAGTAAACGACACCTTCACGTCTGGGGGAGGTATCAAGGATAAGGAGAGGGAAGAAGGCGACGACAACGACGACGATACCGAGAGCGAAGACGAGAAGGTCCCGTACGATGGCCGAGTTCTAAAGGAAGGACAGTATGTTAGGGCCAAGGTAAATCTGAGATCGAGAAATAAACAAGACCCCTTCTGGGGTGGCGTTGCAAAGGTTACCGAGAGGAAGGGGAGGAAGCAGTACTACATCTATGATGGGAACAGGGTCACCTTGCGCCACATCAGTCACCTAAAGAATTATGATATCGGTGAGAAGCTCCTAGAGGATGTTAAAGTAAACCCTACTGTGTGGGAGCGAGCAATGCCTTGTTTAGGACCCCGACCTAAGTTCGATGTGGAATATGGAAACAATAAGGTCAGGGTGAACGACGATTGGCGCATGAAGATTGTCTATCTAGGCTACCCTGGATTACGAAATATGGAGAGGGTAGCTATGAAAATAAAGGACGGAAAATATCAGCTACTCTACCTAGCTGTTCCCGACTTACCCTTTGAGCACTGGTATAAGGTCCTGGGGGACCTTGATGCAGAGGGCTGGTATGGACACGAACCTAAGGACGAAGGTGAGTTCTGGGTAAGCGACAAAGGAGATAAGGTTAGAGAGGAATCTATTACCTGGTGGTTGGTGAAGTTCCGAAAGCGATGAAGGTCTAAGGGAATAAGGAAGGAAGGAAGGAGCAACGTGACTTGGGGGAGGTGTAGCGCGTACCACTACGCGGGCACAAGTCACGTGCGACAACAAAGGGGTTGTCGCGGATATAGAATATAGATAACGTAGATATTAATACAGCATAGGCACGTGGGTTCCGGCGGGACTCATGGCAGCACACCGGAAGTGTGCTGCCCCACGTGCGGCGGCATTCGCGAAAGCTTCGCGAATGATTACGCAGTGCACGATTTAATAAAAATATAATCTTTAATAAAAATAAACACAACTCTTCAAAAGGAAGCAAACGTGCCTTTCCCCCCCCCTGCCTACTTGTGCACGTAGCGCCTCGGCCTGTGAACACCTTACGCGCAACATTCAACAAGCAGGTGCGAGTGAATTCATTCGTTTTGTGATCAAATTCGAATGTCATGTTATTACCCCATCAGGCTCTCGTAATATTCAATTTGTTCTTCATCTTCACCATTGCCCACGATATCCTTTGCTGGATAGCATACTTCCCAGACTACACTTTGTTTACCTACATGGATATTCTCTTCGTCGTAATGTCCATAGGTTCGATTTTATGGTTTCAATTTAAGTCTTATCTTATTTGTAACAATCCACTTAATATGTCTTTGGTTGCGCTCAGCGAGTACCGGTACCAAGCCCATTCAAGCCTACGTGCTCTTGAGAGAAACAGAGAAGTGCGGCATACAAATGACCATTGACTCCTTTCACGAGATTTTTTATCTTAAGCCAGAACGAGGGGTTGAAGAGAAGGACACGTACTTAATAGAGCATGATTACAATTCCCTTGGAGGCATTTGATCTCAAGTTTAACTCAACGAATGAATAAAAAATATGATGAATTAAATGGATGCTGGTTTATAGCTATACGTGGCCAACGCACAGCAGTCGCTAGTACTAAGGCATCACTTAGAGCGAGGAAATAATGGGTAGTTGCCACGTCATACAATGCACAAGTGCTCTGTGTGTCGCTCGTGTATGATGCTTCCAGTATTGACAATAACGAAGAGGATAAGCATGGCATGCATGGGATTCGATTGCTCAGTCCTGCGACAATTCTGCGTTCCGTTCATGCGCATGGGATCGGCAAACATCGAATGCTGTGCATGTGCATACAAATTACACTGCTTGCTAATCAATGCCACATCGGATAAATCTAGGAGTGTGTGCTACTGTCGCATTAAAGCTCATCCTTCGGTACAGCACCTGGAACCCATTGCACCTTGACAGTAATAATCACATTCATGTAGCGCGTACCACTACGCGGGCACAAGTCACGTGCGACAACAAAGGGGTTGTCGCGGATATAGAATATAGATAACGTAGATATTAATACAGCATAGGCACGTGGGTTCCGGCGGGACTCATGGCAGCACACCGGAAGTGTGCTGCCCCACGTGCGGCGGCATTCGCGAAAGCTTCGCGAATGATTACGCAGTGCACGATTTAATAAAAATATAATCTTTAATAAAAATAAACACAACTCTTCAAAAGGAAGCAAACGTGCCTTTCCCCCCCCCTGCCTACTTGTGCACGTAGCGCCTCGGCCTGTGAACACCTTACGCGCAACAACCTTTGGCTTCCACACACGGGAAACGATTTGACTAACAATGTCACAGCAGCTAGAAGAACAGCAGGACTTTGGCTCGCAGGCCGTGCAAGGGCACGAGCAGAAACAGGAAAGGAAGGGCGATACGGACGCTAAGGAAGGAGGAGGAACACCTCCACAGGCACCGCCGGGACCAGCACCCGGGATTAAGAAAGCAGATGCAGCAGCAGAGGCACTGGAGAACTTCTACGAGGCGGACGACGAGGACGTGGCCGCCGAAAGCAAGAAGGTCGTAATGGCATTACGAGCCTTGCGACCCAGGGCGAGCAACTACGCCAAACTGAAAGTATCGATAGAATACAAGTATCAGACACATGATGTTTGGGCAGCTATCATGCAGGACATCATGGATTACGAAGCAGACTTACCTCCAGAGTGGGCAGCTTTGTTTAGGAACGACGGGGGTCTGGGCGCCTCGCGGGGGACGACCCAGAGCACCGTCAAGCAGCAGCAGCCGGTACAGCGGAACACCCAGTTCATGTCTGTTAAAACAGCACCGGTTATGATAACGAAATACAACGGGAAAAGAGGTGAGGCAAGGAGGTGGTGGAAGAACGCTAGGAGTATACTCTGCGACTTTAATATGATCGACGAACTACATGATTTTAATTACAACACAGGTGATGATCAGGCAAGGTTTGAAGAGTTCAAGTTAAAGATAAAGGAATCCACTTACGTTACGGAGAAAGGCTACACCACGATGGAGGCAGCAGTGCAGGCTATATCCCTACGCGAGCAGGAGCAGGACCGCAAGTTTACCAGCCCTAAGGTACCTGGCATAGGAAACATTAACGCTATTAAGCCGCAGCGAGACTGGTACAAGGACAGGGAAGGTAACCGACGTTGCGGATACTGCTCACGTAAAGGGAAACACACCGCTAAAGACTGCAGAGACAGGAAAGAAGGACGACCCAGGATGACGATCAGGCAGCTCAACGAACACTACGAGAAGTTAAAGAGAAAGAAAGGCAGAGGACAAGGATATAACAACAGCAAATGGCAAGGCAGCAACAACGGGAAGAACAATAAATATAAGAACAAAAAGCAGAACAGTATCAATGCTATACAGCAGCAGATAAACGGAATATTAGATCACCTTAAGCAGGCGCCGACGAAGACAGCAGTACCAGCAACGCAGGACCAAGACAAGCCCATGACCCTAGACGACATAAAGAACTTAGGAGTATGCAACATTAATGACGAAGACGCTAACAGGACTATCAAAGTTGCTATGACCAAGGTTAAAGTTAAAGACAGCTACGGAGACTACAAGAAACTACCTGCCCTTTGGGATAGTGGCAGCATGCCGAAGTCCTTCATAAGCCTAAGCACAGTAAGAAGGTTAGGACTATTGGATCAAGTGACTAAGAAAGAACGTAAATATGCTCAAGCAGACGGAAGCTCTTCCATGAAGACCGTCGGTGAGCTAATGCTAAAGCTACAGAAACCTGGCAGCGACGCGGAGACCCAAATCAAGACCCGAGTAGCCATGACTTTATCCATGGAACTACTCCTCGGACAGGATGCCCTAGAAAAATTAGGGGGGATCATATCATTCTACAATCACAAGATATACTTTGCTAAGTTGCCAAAGAAGTCAGGCAGGACCATCAGCCAGAACATGATACGGCTTGACGAGTGGACCTCTGAGTCAAGCGTTAATGCGTTAGAGTTTATGGACCTAGCGGACAACAAGCTACCTACACCTACCGAGCTACGGAAGAAGAACCCCGGCAAGACCATCCGACAGATAACGGAGCTACTGGACAAGACCCCCCCAGCTGATGATTGGGATATCGACAAAGGCAAAAAGTACATTAATAAAATATTAAACGAGAAGTACTCTGACATCACCAAGCCGACGACGAAGCCCTCCAGCAAGCTTACCCCAGTAAAGATCGAGCTAAAGAAGGGATACGAAGAGTGCATCATCAATGACCCAGAACATAGGCGACCGGAAGCGGACTGGGAAAAGATAGAGTGGCAGATCAATGAATGGGCAAAGGAAGGGAAGATAGAGCCAAGCAACTCACCATGGAACGTGAGACATGTGCTAGCTAAGAAACCTACTTACCCTTTCTTCCGCCTGGCGCACAACTTCATCCGCCACAACCGAGTAATAAAGAGGATCCAGACACCTACACCAAGGATAGATGACGTTATTGAACACGTCATAGGATACAAATACTACTCTTCCCTAGATAAAAATGAATCATACATGCAGACACCCATCCACAAAACCTCCCGCCCCATTACCGCGTTCTCCAGCAGGCACAGGAAGTGGCACTTCGTCGTATTCCCTTACGGCCTAAGCATATCAGGGGATGCGTTCAGTAGTCAGAACTACAGGGCATACACACATGATGGGATGGCGTCTGTGTTGTGGGTGTTTGTGTTTGTGTATGTGGATGATGACATAATATGTACCAACACAGTCGTCGCTCAGATCTTCCTCCTGGAAAATATATTTATTAGGTTTGCACACTTCGGTTTTACTATTAGACTGCAGAAGTGTACATTCCTAGCTACAAGAATCAAGTGGTGTGGATATTACCTGGAGCAAGGCCGCATCACCCCAAACCCCGAGAAAGTAGCAGCACTACAGCAAGCCCCTAAACCTAAGAATGCAAAGGAGTTAAAGTCATTCTTGCAGACTGCAGCTTGGATACTACGTAGGTTCTCCCCTACCTACGCTAGGACTGCAGCTGCTTTTACTACTGCTTACCGGAAGGAGAACTCTGTAGGCCTCAGCTTCGCTAAGGTGTGGGCCAAGGCTGGCCTTGATGCCCACTTCGATAACCTAATAAAGTTATGCAGCAACACCCTATTGAATGCTAAGCTAGACACTACTAGACCAGCTACCCTATGGACAGACTGGTCTAAGCTAGGTATGGCTGCTGTACTTACCCAAGACCAGCAGATCATACGGGTGTGGGGCAGGGCCTGCACAGCAGCTGAGGCCAAGTACAGCCCTACAAAAGGAGAGTATAAAGCCATGACTGAGGCGCAGAGGAAACTAAGATACTACCTGCTGTCGGTGCCCAGCTTCACCTTAATGACTGACCACAAGCCCCTCCTAGGCATCGACCGCAAGCTCGAAGCGCCTAACGATGAGTATGCAGCTATGAGGGCGGACACGGAAGAGTTTAGGGACAAGAGGACAGTGGTCTACGCACCAGGAGACAAGCAGCTTGCTGACTATTTCAGCAGGCTGTTCGAAAAGAAAGTCCCTACCCAGGTCACCCCTATGGTTAACGCGATTACCTTCGAGGACGGCGACTTCCTGCCTGAGCCAGAGGAGCTCCAGCACCTTCAAGAACACCTGGATAAATACAAACACAAGCATGAGGTACTTAGTGATAGGATATATGTATACACTAATAATGTTAGGCGTACCTACGTGCCACGGCGGACCAGGGGAGCCCTTCTCTTTACCGCCCATGGACCTGCACACGTAGGAGAAAACCATATCACTGCTCTACTCTACCATTACTACTGGCCCTACAAGCTAAAAGAGATAAGGACATACCTGCGTGGCTGCAGGTGCTCCAGCTTGAAGGCGGCAGGCGTCGCCACCAAGGAGTCCAGCAAGAGCCGTGCATCTAAGAAAATCAAAGCAAGGAACTTCTTAGATATCGTGCAAATTGATGTTTATAAGTACGATGGCTATCACTACCTTACCTTCGTTGATGTGGCCACTGGAAAGTGCTGGGTTAAAAAGATTATCAAGGTCAACGTTGCTAAGAAGAACAAAGGCTTATATAAGCAGAGGCTTACTAACTGCTACCGTACCTGGGAGTCTGAGCTCCAGGCTATCCCTGATGAAGTTAGCATAAACAAGATACCAAAGAAGTTACATGTGGATAATGAGACCTCTCTTCTACAGCTACCACACCCTAATATTGATGCCTCACCTGTATACTATGCCCAGTCCAACTCCAAGGTAGAGCGACTCCACCGCACCTTGGCCAACCTAAGCAGGATAAATAGCACCACACCAGACAAGATACAAGGGTTAGTAAACGACACCTTCACGTCTGGGGGAGGTATCAAGGATAAGGAGAGGGAAGAAGGCGACGACAACGACGACGATACCGAGAGCGAAGACGAGAAGGTCCCGTACGATGGCCGAGTTCTAAAGGAAGGACAGTATGTTAGGGCCAAGGTAAATCTGAGATCGAGAAATAAACAAGACCCCTTCTGGGGTGGCGTTGCAAAGGTTACCGAGAGGAAGGGGAGGAAGCAGTACTACATCTATGATGGGAACAGGGTCACCTTGCGCCACATCAGTCACCTAAAGAATTATGATATCGGTGAGAAGCTCCTAGAGGATGTTAAAGTAAACCCTACTGTGTGGGAGCGAGCAATGCCTTGTTTAGGACCCCGACCTAAGTTCCCTTCTGGGGTGGCGTTGCAAAGGTTACCGAGAGGAAGGGGAGGAAGCAGTACTACATCTATGATGGGAACAGGGTCACCTTGCGCCACATCAGTCACCTAAAGAATTATGATATCGGTGAGAAGCTCCTAGAGGATGTTAAAGTAAACCCTACTGTGTGGGAGCGAGCAATGCCTTGTTTAGGACCCCGACCTAAGTTCGATGTGGAATATGGAAACAATAAGGTCAGGGTGAACGACGATTGGCGCATGAAGATTGTCTATCTAGGCTACCCTGGATTACGAAATATGGAGAGGGTAGCTATGAAAATAAAGGACGGAAAATATCAGCTACTCTACCTAGCTGTTCCCGACTTACCCTTTGAGCACTGGTATAAGGTCCTGGGGGACCTTGATGCAGAGGGCTGGTATGGACACGAACCTAAGGACGAAGGTGAGTTCTGGGTAAGCGACAAAGGAGATAAGGTTAGAGAGGAATCTATTACCTGGTGGTTGGTGAAGTTCCGAAAGCGATGAAGGTCTAAGGGAATAAGGAAGGAAGGAAGGAGCAACGTGACTTGGGGGAGGTGTAGCGCGTACCACTACGCGGGCACAAGTCACGTGCGACAACAAAGGGGTTGTCGCGGATATAGAATATAGATAACGTAGATATTAATACAGCATAGGCACGTGGGTTCCGGCGGGACTCATGGCAGCACACCGGAAGTGTGCTGCCCCACGTGCGGCGGCATTCGCGAAAGCTTCGCGAATGATTACGCAGTGCACGATTTAATAAAAATATAATCTTTAATAAAAATAAACACAACTCTTCAAAAGGAAGCAAACGTGCCTTTCCCCCCCCCTGCCTACTTGTGCACGTAGCGCCTCGGCCTGTGAACACCTTACGCGCAACATTCAAATTATTAACTCTCACATGCCTTAAGCCAAGATTTGCACTTGTAATAACGAATAGTAGAGTTGTGCACGTTGCACGGAAACGTTGGTCATATGGACATATGTCCCTATACATATAACCGTGTAATACATGCGTACTTTGCATGGCACATGTGTGCACATTCACTAGCACACATAATGAAAATGAAATATACAGATGTTGTTGATGTGCAGATATTCCAGGAGGCTATACGCATAGAGACACATATCCCTATATGTTCTTATCCTATTTCACCTTGTACTTATTCAAAAGCTTCGTAATTTCTGGAGATTCCATATTACCAATCTTGAATTATAGAGGATGATGAAGAACAACAATAAAGTATTCGAGTCAGAATTTACACGCAAACAGTCTGAAGGAATGTTGAAGCAATTGTCAATTGAGAAATGCCGACAAGTTTAGAGATAAAATCTGCAGACCATCTCTCATTCTCTCTCTTTCTTTTCTCTCTCTCTCTCTCTCTCTCTCTCTCTCTCTCTCACACACACACACACACACCACACATAAACACACAAGTTAGGAAACACGTCATACGTCTCGCTCTAAAACCAATCCGGGTTTCTCCTTGTCTGAGGAAGAGAAAACAAACAAGAAAGAACTGCAATTTAGTCGTAAATACACACACAAAGATATGTAAATAAATAAACACACACACACACACACACACACACTATATATATATATATATATATATATATATATATATATATATATATATATATTCTTTGTGTGGGGCGGGGGGGTGTCGTTTGTGGTACGTATCGCGCGTGATACATGCTGTAAATACTACTCAATCTTTCGCTTTCTTTGAGCAGATCCGCAAGATTTTCCGCTTAAAGAAAACATGAGACGATTATTAATCCAAGTAAGATTTATTGGTTAGATCCCCCTTCCCGCTCTTGCTTTAGACTAACTCCCGATAAAACAGTCACTGAAGAAAGCAATTGCCATCCCCATTCTTATTAATATTGAGATCGTTGGGTACCAGTTATTTCGTCCGTTTTCAAGATGGATTTGTCACGTCTCTGTATAGATTATAGAATTATAAGCTTTCACATGACTTCACATAACGTAGAAATCAATTGAGATTATACTTTCACAGATCATCACAATGTATTGAATGACCTCTTTGCTGTCGTAGATCTTAAGCATGGGCGATTGCGTATGATTTATTTCAGTTACTTTTAGTTCCGGGCTATATACCAGCACACAGAATGACATAGAGACTCAGGGAGGAACGAAGATGGCAAAGACGAAGAACAACAAAGAAAAGGAAGAACGAGGGAAAGGGGGGATAGAGTAGAGGAAGAAACGTATAGGATGCAATCATCATTCGAACGCCACCCACGCTGCACACACTTTCGCACAATTTCGAAATATCTTTATTATTGATGCAATCATATTTCCTTACTAGTGTGGGGCGTCCTTCTCGATAAACTATGCAGACACACCAGCGAGTTGAAAGAAGAGATAATAAGGTGAAGGAAGGATGAATCAGCTCACACAATTCCGCTGTATTCGCAATGTGTCCTTACCTTCAAAACTGCTCCAAACATATTTCTCATTTTACAACTTGCCGGTGTCATTATTATTCCGAAACCTTCCGTAAGCGCTGCAAGAGATATTTCGAGGCCGAATCGTTTTAAAATGCTATGTGTATTGTGGTACGTGCTATTTGCTTCAACGATAAATATATCACTGAAGCAAAATCTTGGCAAAGATCACAGACCTGGTTCCTCTTGGCTCTCGCCATCATTCCCCAGCACCTGGAGGATGCATAGGGTGGAGAGGAGGCCCAGAGGCAGTAGCCTGGTGAGAGCCATTGTGAACTGACGTGTGTGTGTGTGTGTGTGTGCGTGATTTTTGTGCAAGAAATCACCCATAAATCCAGTACGTTTTTGCATGGAAAAACATCTCAATGGCTGTCGCGCATGAAACCGTGTTTGTGCGTGCCAAAATGAGACTGGGTAGAAATATTTTCTGACTGCGAACATCGTAAGATATTTTAGCATTCTGTTCTAAGACCCTCGGAACGCAACCGGCTTCGGAACCCAAGACATCTCTTCGGAACCCAGGAAACTTCCTGTAGTAGTCGGCTCTTCCAGAATAATGGCGCAGAGGCTTGCTGTGCTCGCAGGAACCGTCGCTGCCAGCGTGCTCGCTACTTATCGCTGTCACCGCAACACCCATGCTAATAGGAAACGAGTTTGCATCCGTCGTACAAAGCCAACAAAGGTTCGTTGCAGACGTAAATGAAGACATCGCAGCTGTGGTACATCCACGTAACAACATCGGCAGAATACCATCATGTTTAATGTCAACCAGGTGATTCTAGTCGTAGTTGCAATGGAGGTCGAGTTACAGGCAATTCTAAGGTGATTGACGACGCTTGTGCAAGCACGCACGCACACGCACACACACACACACACACACAGAGAGAGAGAGAGAGAGAGAGAGTAGTTGTCACAACACGCGAGAATTACGAATCTACTGACCTTAGGGTCCCCGCGGCGTGGAACACCGTACAGATTGCTGGCGGTTATGAACTCTTCGTTTGTGAATCATGCCAGCAGCAGCTTGATTTTTTAGAGAGGTATCATTAGCATAATTGTTGATGCTCTCCCACCATCCTCCCGGTTGCTACGTCATGGCTGTTATCAACAGTACTAGGAAATAGCTCTCTATGTTACGTAGTAGTTTCAATGTGATGTATATCATAAGCAAATAGCAGAATGTTAAGGGATTTTGGGATCCAAATGATGAAACCTACCCCACCCCGGAGCATGGCTACTAAGAACGATCAGTACTCGTTTCAGGACTCAGTTGCATTGTCTCTTTACTGTCAGCATTCGAGAGAATGATTTGTGCCTGTTATGGGTGTTTTCTCCTCCAACAAAGTGTAGGCAAGAACGAAGAAGTAGCAGGAGCAGAGAAGACGACCGTGATAGGGGTAGTGCAGTCTGGGATTGGCAACGTGGCTGGGGCACTGGCAGCACAGGTTATATAACACCTTTCTCATGACCTAATGATGATGAAGAAACGACATCAAATGAGAAGAGTACCACTGAACACTGCTCTTACTTCAGGCTGTCATGTTGGGTTGGGGACGTAAGGTCTGATTCAGCTCATATGTGCGTGTTGTTGTAGTAGGGTGTAGTTGATGATTTATTACTGCTGCGTTCGTGGTGACTATTGTCGTCGTAATCATCATCGTCATCATTATCGTCATCATCATCCTAATAATCTTTTTCATCATAATTCCGTAACGATCTTAGATCGATGCCGTTGTTTCTCTTGGAGTTGCTGGCGCACTTCAGGTAATGAGGAGGCTGTGAGTAGTAGAAGGCATTGATGACGGTTGCACACTCACTCACTCAAATGATGCATCAATCAAACACGAGTTGGTACGCGTACAGTCAGACTTGCTACCTGGAGACGTGATGCTTGCGACAAGAATCCTGAAGCATGATTGTAAGTGCTCGAGCTCCGAGGTATGTAAAAACGCGATGATTTTGGTTCTCATCCTGGGTACATTTGTCAATCGCCAGCATGATGTGATGCGTCATACTAGCAGCTACTTCCGAATCGGTAGTGAGTGAGGGGGGGGGAGAAGGATAGTTGTATTTTCTATTCAAACAGAATGTAAGTTGAATGTAATCGGTGTGTGTTTGTTGGTGACTAGTCGGAATCTGAATTGATGCGTCCCGGAGAGCTATGGGTGTCAAATCCTGACCGCCATTTGATTGACCCGGTCGTAGGAGAAGAAGAGAAAAGCGACAAGAACCATGCACATTTCATAATGATTACAATCACAGTGCCATTTTGTTACTCTAGATATGTTTATAGATTACTTTATGATCTATAAGAATATCGATCAGTACTGCTATTTTTAGTAATTTGGAACCATCATGATCATCATTATTTGACTATTTGACCCCAGCTATCTAGTTGAAGCCCCCAACATGGCTAGTTTTTGTCTTATAAGACGGAAATTGTCGCTGTTTACTTTTATCTGTGACGTATCACGATTGTTTCACATCGTCACACGTTCTCCAACCATCCGTCACGTGCTTCATTTGTTATTTTATGAAAAAGGGTATTTGCCTGGATGAGGAGCTTGTCAGCCATACGCTCGCTCTTTTCAGGAAGGCAAAGATGCATATTAGAGGTATGAGGGAGGTCAAAGGAGTTGAAATAAATCGAGTTTAGATGCCTGTCGGGAGAAGAGAATCCTGTGTTGTTGTCTTGGGTGTTGTGAGATAAAAAGTGTCGCTTTGTACTATTCTCCTTTGCTTCTCCCCCACCCCCCTTTCCTCAATCAACAGTGGGGACTTTGGCAAGCGGCGACGAATTTGTTATGTCAGTAAAAAGGAAACAAAAGGCATGCATAATACATGCACACACATACATACGAGCACACCTACTGGATAAATGTTAGGAAATATGAAACTTCATTTGATCTCGTGTGTCTCTAATCAAGGCCGTCTTGCAGGGCTACTAACATCGACTCTTCATTCAAAAAGTTTTTTGAAGTTTTACATGCTTGTTTCAATTGAGAACTATTATCCCCGCTCGCCTCTCTTACTTTTTCCGTTGCGTATTGCAGATTGCTTCGCTTGAGCTGAGGGAGAGAAAGATCGCCCAACAGCACCAGCAGTCGTCAGTTGGGGCTATTCTTATGGTCGATATGGAGTCCGGGGGCATCGTACAAGCTGTACATAGGATGAAAACGAGTAGTAAAAAGACAGAACCCTCCCCCCCCCCCCACCCCACCCCATATATATATATATATATATATATATTATATATATATATATATATATATATATATATATATATATTGTTGAGTAAAGTGTTGAGTAATGTTGAGTAATGTTGAGTAATTACGTTATATATATATATATATA
This sequence comes from Bigelowiella natans CCMP2755, assembly GCA_000320545.1. NCBI lineage: Eukaryota > Cercozoa > Chlorarachniophyceae > Bigelowiella > Bigelowiella natans. The sequence goes on along the minus strand of ADNK01003228.1, from coordinate 47,458 downwards.
TATATATATATATAATCAAAGTTTTAATGTATTTTTCTTACTAGTTTTCACTTGTCTACTTCGGCAGGTTTCGTGGCTATCCGCACAGTAGCAGACACGCTAAAACCGAAGGTACTGCCAGCACTGTTGCTGCAATAGCCGTTACAATGGTTGCAGAAAAGCGTAGGAAAAAAACAGTCTGTTGGGGAACCGTTCACCGTGTTTTTCAAATTCATGGCATCTTTCGAAAAAGTCGATTCACGACAAGCATCGAAAGCGACGTATTTTTACATTTGTACATTCGTATTTTTGTGGGTATATACCTAAGTCCATACATTGCACATTAGGACGGGATAGAAGATAGCTATAAATGCTTCAAAGAGGTTGCTGCGAAAGTCGCTGCGACATACGTCCGCTTGTTGATGGAAGAGTCAGGGGCAACGAAAATAACCTAGAATGAGAATGATGCAAAGTACAGGGAGATGCCTGGATGTATTTTGATCAACACACAGCGTTTCACCAGCAATGCTTGCCATGCTAGCATGCTTTGCGCCACAATACTAGTAAGCGACGATGGACAAGCGAACTCCATTCACAAAATATAGAAAATCAGAAAGATGCATGCATGCTAGCATGAATTATGCCCTGCAATTTGCTAGCTTGTACTAGCTAGCTAGTGCAGCGATGCACTCGAAATAGCGAACATGACAACAACGTAAATGTTGCTGCTTCGCACTGGTAGACTGTCTACTGTGGGAGCATAAAATTGACCAGTTGAGACAAACAGACGGTTCATCAACTTGTTGCATCTGGCACAATCTAGCAATGCTAGCTTGCAGAACTAAGAAAGTTTCATCAAATTTATTGTGATGCAATTTTGGCGCGATCTGCAAGCATCTGCATGCACACTCTAGACACTAAACAGTGCATCTAGACATCCACACAACTTCGTCTACGCACGCACGCCGCTACACCTCATTTAGTCTTTACAGCATTTGTGCTCGTGCGCAGTGCTAGAGTGCTGTGCCACGTCTAGACGCTGTTGCATTTATTGTGCATGCGGTTCATGGTCGACTTTGCTTACTGACTAGATAACTCTGCAATGGCACGTACATCTAGACATGATCTAGTTGATGTCCGATCAAACAATGGTCGAAGCATGTCATCATTTCTCCCATGATGTCGCTAACTGCAGACGCACATGTTAGCCACTTGTTGCTTCTGGATCCCTAGATACTGCTGTTGCAGAGAATGAGGCTTCTTCCATCATCACCATTTCTGAATTCTTCACTGAGTCGGTCCTGGAATGATTCATAGCTTCCCCTTTTCTTGTGGCATCATTGGGATCTGTCGTAGCAGTGATGTTTGTAGGAAGCACAGTGGTTCGGTTCCGTGTTGACGACGGACTGGCGGGTAGCCATACTGACGAATAAGCAGAATTTTGTGTCCCAATGCCATCGCCATCTCCAACGGCAACAAACGAATTGTTCGTCGCATTGGTTTTGCGGTCGGGAGCATGTGGTGCAAGCTCGATTTCAGAATGCCCATTAGCATTGTTGTTGTTGATGACATTGACATTGTTGTGCATTTGTCGGCTACGTTTCCTGGCCTCTAAAACACCGCTGTTCACGTGTTCTCTAGTGTCCTCGCCGTCATCATTGTCATTATCGTCATGATAAGAGAGCAAAGCTTGGCGCCCTGTTATCGCTTCCATTCCACGCAGCGATTTAGATGTGGGGCCAATATTCGAATTTTGCTGTTGCTGCTGGTGATGCCGCGAGATTGAGATTGACATGCCAGAGGATGTGGACATCGTATTCCTCTTCATCGTCTTCATGCCCACCATAGGATTGTGGTGCTCATAAGATGCTTCTGCAGCGTGAGTAATATCCTCGTTCTTACCATCTACTCCTCTATCAGCAGCAGAGCCAGAACGCAAAATGGGGGCACCTTTCATCTTAGCAAGACCTCCTGAAAACGATACTAAGAGGGAGGAGAAAAGAGCATCCAGGATCATATTAGAGAAGTGAACAACAAGATTGACGGAAGGCGAGTGTTTCAAATTTCATGCAAGAAATATAGGCTTCTTGTGGCTCGCTTGCCTTATTCTCCACGTTTTCCGATTTACATTCGACCTTATTTTTTTGTTATTGCTACTCTCTAGCGACTCACACATGCCACTACTATGACATCACACTACGACCCATCACCTGATCGCTGCATCATGAAATGCTCTACGTAATAGTCGGCATCTTTTACACTGTACACCACGAACCAGAAAGCGATAACCAGCACCATAATCTCCGCCAGTACAACAACAAGCACCACGAATGAGAAACCTATCGTCGGTATCATAGTTATGATTGACACACTGAAGAAGAGGAGGGAGAAGAAGATAGAAGAAATAGAAAAAGAGCAATATGTAATTATGTATGTCTTCCCTCCTCCTTTTTTTCCTCATCCCACCCCCCCCCGTTTTTCCTCGTCGTCGCTACCTTCAACAGCTTCTCGTGAAACAGTCCCTCTGTCCTGTGCATAGTAGTTTAGCAGCTCTAACAAGCTGGCTGCCAGCAGCAGACACAAGGATCCCATTTGCACCGGAAACTTCCAAGACATATGACGCACGTAGGGCTTTAACACAAACTATCCAACACCAAAGGGATGGTCATCGTCATTGTTAGAACTAAACTGTATAAATGTTGTACCAAAAGAGATCCAAATAATATCAGCCCGACCGTGTTGATAAAGAATTTTGAGAGCTTTGTAGTAAAAGTTTTAGCAGTAGCATAGTGACACGTTGTTAATACAATACCACAGTGAAGCTTATATTATAGGTTCGAATTCACCACAATACACTACAAATACAAATACAAATACGCTACTTGAGCAGCATCATCTGAGGAGGAAAGATATACGCGCGTGCACGAGAGAGTGAACGCCAGAAGAAGCTGACAGTGGAGTATCTGAGGGATTTACAGACACCAGTGCTGCTTGAGTAAAAATAGAGGAATCAAAGGAAAAAATCCGGCCATGCATGTACAAAGGTTAGGATTTTTGAACACAACCCTCTTCCTCACACTATTACTCATGATCATCAATCAATTGCATCATTGTTGCCGTGAGCAATCTGCTACCCAGTAGTGATCAGGGAGGTAATCGTCTCCAAAGAACCTGAAGTGCAATAAAAGTAGCAGAAGTAGTAGCAACGGTGGTTGTTGTGGTATAATAGCGGCCGAATATAAGGATGCTAAAACATAAGAAATATGACCTTCGTATTTGGTGTTGATATTGTTTGTCGTAGCTTACCTTCTTATCCCATTATGATCATCATCATTATCATCATCATCATCATCATCATCATCATCATGTTGCTGCATCTCCTTTCCTCCTTAAATTACTTGCGGTAATGAGCGGCCTTCATTTTGGTAATTCTTATATGCTCGTCATCAGCATGATATACACCTAGCGGAGAGGGCAATCATAAGAATGAAACGCAGAGAGGGGATCGGGAAGGGGGGAGGAGGCAATGCAGGAGGCACATGAAATTGCACACAAGTTCCTACTTACCATAGCACAGTATCTAGTAATTCATATTAAAATAGACAAAGCAGTTGAGCAGAAAGTAGCAATCGAGAGAAATAGTTTCTTCGTTCAGGTTCTGCCCCATCCTTCCCTCATATAGATAGGGGAGGGAGTGGAAAAGAACGATGATAAAATGATGCAGGAATGACTTCCGTTGAATTACAGACCCCGTATCTTCCAAAGAGTCCAAAGGGGGTATATGATCACATGTCCGAGAAGAACCAATGCGCCCAACGCCAAGACTGGGCCATGATCCTCGCCGCCGCACTATGTCATTATCGGCATGCATCATCACAACTATCATTCGTTGTTCGTTTTTATCATTAATTCCTCGACGATATGATTAGCAATGGTGTGTAGTGTAGTAGTCGTGCAATATGTAAGAAAGCATAGATGGATGATGGGAAAACCACATATCGTAACCACAGCAGGAGCACAGTATGGCAACGACAGAGACAATAACCAGTTAGATAATACTTGTTGTACTTCTGCTACAACTGCTACTACAATTGCTGCAACTACCTCAAAATTTGGATTAGCCCACGATACCAAAATCGTTCCTTTATCACTGTCGTTTGATTCGATACAATAAGTGCTGCCAATGCTCAACAACGCGGAGGGTGTGTAGAGGACGACTAGCAGTCTCATAGTCTGGCCTCGTAGACTCTTTACACTATTCACCACAGCAATGTCATCTGTAGGAGGATGCTGCGTATGATCGTTGCCAGGCTGCTCTGCACTACCACGATGATTCCCATGATGATGATGATGATGACGACGACGACGACGGCCACAAGCAACAAGAAACTTAACAATTGGACTCTGGTCAAAAGTGAATACAACAACCACAAGCGCCGCCAAAACCACAGAGAATATCACATACTCCCGGATGAACGCGCCTCCTTTTGTATCAAAGCACTCCGGCCCAACAGCCTGAAAATCAAACGATGCGATGTACATCCAAGCTAGGATCGTGTTGAGGGCTGGTGTACTCTCCCCCCCGCTGCTAACTACCAATGAAAACAGCTGCAGCAGCAGTAGGGTCCACAACACGAAATCCTGCGCTTGCCAATATATCAATGCCCTCATCTGCGACTCTCTTCTTCCATCGTGGCTTCTGTCATGGAGCTGCTGTTTTGCGGCTGGACTGTAGAGTAAACAGCCGTAAACTGCCGCGAACAGCACCACAGCGAACATCAGTAAGATGCCGAGTCTCATTGCCTTTTCGTCTTCGTCATTGGGACATTCCAGGCATTGGTCGAGCTGCTCGAAGAAGCCATCAGCGCATCCTGAGCACAATCTCCCACCGTACCCTGTTCCGCATCTGATGACGAGTGGAAAAGAGAATACGGTGATGATTATAACAGATAGAGAAATTACTATGTTGGTAAGGATTTTCAATGATAATAGGGATCATCACACAAACCTGGTCTCGGAGCTTGCGACATTCCAACCACGGCAACGCACGAGGGAGGGAAATGGGCAACGTACAACCGAGCCTACATCCTCGGAAGCACTCCAATACCCTATCATCATAATAACAAGTATCATCATCATCATTATCACCATCATCACCGTCACCATCAATTTCATGGTCTTGATCAGCACTAGAATTACCCTCAATAGGCCATGCTCGAAATCCCCCCGGGCAGATTGCGTTGTCGGGGCATTGCTCGCAGACATCACCCGCGCCGAATGCACACCCTTGCTGGCTATCCCCATCTGACGTCGAGCAGTCTTGTGGCGTGCGAAACCCAAGGCACTGAGGCGTGTAGAAGAACCCGAGCCCTTGTATCGGACAAGCTCCAGGACATACAACACGCCCTGCCGCGAATAATGGCGCTACACCATCGCCATCGAAGATCATGGGCTGCCGGTTTGATATACTCACAGTGTGGTAACCACACTCCTCGCTCTCTCCTGCTGCCGCGACGCTGCTAGCGTTGCTACAAAGCTCGCGAAATAACGGCGTGAAAAACGTTACGGTGTTTGCGGTGCAAGAGATTATCTCTGCCCTCACACCTCCCACCTACATAGCATAAATGAATGGGAACAATAAGGAGGATGATAATGATGAAAATGATGATGATGATGATGATGATGATGATGATGATCCTGATTATAATTAAACAACAACGACGAAAGAGGACTGACTGCATTTCTACCTCCACAATGGGGCAAGATGCGTTGTTAATGATCTCAGCACCCTGCGGGTTGTTCTCATCATAGTTGCCATTGAGAAAGGACCCTCCTCGTTCTTGGTCGGCGACAGCGATAACTCTTGTGCGTGTACTCACGGTCACAACAAAGCCTCCACCGAGGCTTGTTGTACTTTGGAAGTCACCTTCATTAGCTGTTGCCTCTTCGGTATCGTTTGAAAGGAAACTCTCTTGTTCGACCAAGAAGTCGCGCACCACAGGCCAGATCGTGTCGCGCACACTAACCTATCGTTTTTATACATTGTTGCCATGATGATGATGATGATGATGATGATGATGATGGTGATGATAGCGCCCATGACCATGATGACCAGGATGGTGACGTGACGCACACACGCATATTACCGCGATCCCAAAAGTGCCAGTACCCCCTCTATCGTCTGCAATCTGGCACGAGATTCCTCCAACCCTAAGTCCATTGTTAGCCAATTGCTGATCGTACTCAGATTGAACGGTATAAATCGCGATGTCTGTGGCGGTAGCACTGCAGTCTGATATTCCCCCAGCGCCTCCAAAGCAAGCTCGTGGACAGCCAAAATAAGTGCCTTCTATGTTCGGATGCAAGATTCCGTCCGCAACAAGATCAGTTGGGTTACACCGCGAAGGAGAAATATCAGCCGAAGTTCTGGTCAGTATTTGCCCGTTGCAAGAAATGACTGTTTCCTTCTGACCGCTGCTATCACTATCACTGTTGTCACCAGGGTCGGTCAGGATGCAACTAAAAGTGTCGGAGGAGCCTCCTTCTCCATCAAGGCGGAAGAAGTCGTTTCTTCCGTTGTAATTGGACGAGAAGGGCAGCAGCATGGGGCTAACACGAATCGGACCAGACTGAGACGAGCAGCGAACCCTCTGCAACGATGATGAAGGAAACGATGATTGACGATGATGATAAAGAAGATAAGGGTGAGGCGGAAATGACGGTGACGCTCAGTTGCGTGTTATTGTTATTACAGTAGACAATAGAGAAGTGACCAAGTCGTCTTCAATGTCCTTATATTATATATATATATATATATATATATATATATATATAGAGAGAGAGAGAGAGAGAGAGAGAGAGAGGGCTGGTTCACGTACTACAATTATTGCTTAAAATGAAAGAGAGATCGAAACCATCAAGATTCTAATGGCATTGCAAACTATGCACGCTATTACCAGAGTTTGGGTATCTGGCAGCAGGTTTTGGACAACAAAGAACCGTGTACCCTCCCCTGTGACGTCGATCATTGCCGCCCACTCTGGAAAGTCTTCCTGTAGCAACAACCCACCGCGAGGGAGGACCTGAAATCCACGCACTTGGGCTAGGACCGGTGCTGCGGTTATAGGTGACGCGGTCTGCGGCGACATGGTTGGTATAGCTATCGTTGGCGTTGATGATGGGGAAAGTGTTTCTAATGCTGTCGGAGATAACGTTTCCATTGTCCCCAAGGGTCGCATCAGGCGGATTGCACGATTCTACGGATTCCATAGGAGAGAATGAGGGGTTGAGAGAGAATCATGGTCAGAGAATATCGACAAAAACAACTCTTGCAGACCGCATAGCTCACATCAAAAAAACACAATTCAAATTTCCATCGCACCCCTCAGGTAATCGAATATGAACAAGACATCCGCCATAATAATGACGTACTTCGGCGATGAATAGCGACCCATTTCCGGCACTCAGAATCTATAACCAAAACAGAACTTACAGTACCGCCTACACGATAAGGGTTTCTTCATGCATCGGAAGAATAGCAATATGAAAGTAGCATTCAGCACGCAACTCTCCAAGCTATGCATACGCTCGCGAAGAACACCACCCCTGGCTGGAGGAAGACCGCGCCTGAAGCGGTGCCGTCCACGCTCTGTGTCCCCCCCCCAGGTCTACCGATGATGTCGTGTGTAACGTTGCCAGGATTGCTTATGTTGAGCAATAGCACGAACCCAGACTGTAGATCATTCACAGCACATATTCGAATAATGATAGTTTGTCAATTTTTCTTTGGCCTCAATTAGGCATGTATGGCTAGCAGCGTTTATATCTATCAATCAATCCATCAAGCATGATGTTCACAGCAGTTCATTCAAACCAGATCTGACACGATTAGCATGTCCGGATTGGCGTCATTTCTGGTGCTTATGGCCTTGATCCCAATGTACCCTGCTCCTCTTTTACACCGAATAACAATGATGATGAGATAGCATGAAACGGCGGAAAGGAAGAAACAAGGGATTTTCGTACATAGTCGAAAATATGGTGTCGCTGCTACGAGTCCGAACGTCAACCGTGCGAATTTCAACGTCTTGACCCGTTAGAAACAACTGCGTATTATTGAAAAGATCGCTTCCAAGACCAACTCCAAGGACGACACCCACGCCAATGCCATCGATGAATACTTGATCCTGGTCGCTCCCTCCGCCCCCCCCCAACTAACGTGATCACCTGGATTGTCAAGAGATCTATTGGCTATGCTTATTACGCTGAAAGAAAAGTGATGTAAGGATGCTGTAGCAGCTGTAAGATCTCGCTACCTCTTCTGCCGGGATGTCGATCCTCCTAACACGATTTAGCTGGTACACATACGCGAACTGCCCCTCGGTATCAATGTTTATCCCAATAGGCAACTGAATAATGGTGGTGACGGATCATGATATCAACAATGCAACTTCCACCAACATAGCTTCGAAAATAGTAGATGTTTCATTTTCTGTGAATTTATTGTCTGCTGTCCTCAGTTGGGACATCCCCATTTTCACTGTTGTATCATATGGATATCCCCCGCTCTCTCATCATGCATTTTCCTACTACTACCAAAAATCCTGAGTTCTGAAGCAGCCCATCGACCGAGCCAGATATCCCTGGGTCTCCGAGTGTTGTCACCTTGCATGGTATGGGAATCAAGACGAACAATTACAATGTTGAAGAAACACAATCAAGTGATTGACCAACTCTGCGACAAAATTTAAGTTTGCGCCAAGAGGTATTTTCTTGTAACGGGAGTGCAATGAAGAGATCAGGGGGAAAGGTATATAAGGACCGTCGCGTTTCCGTTCGAGATATTTGCCCTGCGTATCACCCCATTTAACTAATTTAAAGCAAAACAATCAAAACAAAGTCAATAGAAGGTACGGCGAAGAAAAGAAGGAAAAGAGTAGGAGGTGGAGATGTAATGCAGAGGCTAATTTGTGCATGGCACTTGTTCAATTGTAATAGTCTATGCCTGCAAATGTATTCTCGATTAATCGATCAATCACTCAGGGGCAGGAGACCTGATCACAAATGTAGAGAACGTCTTCAGCTGCAGTTATCCAGTCAAGTTCCCGTGGTTGGGAGAACCTGGCAGAAATTGATTAGAATGATGAGGAAGACGATGACTCATCGAACAAATTAGGTACGCGAGCAAAATTACATGCCTTTTTGTTTCAAACGTGGTAACTAACGTAGAATCAATAGCTCACCTCACAACTGGCCCAACTCCATCCACGAGACCAGCAGAATCTTCTCTCTAATGATCACGGGGAGAATAAAAGGAGATGATAAAAAAAATGAGCGTGAAGAAAAAACTAAAAGCATGACTCAACCTCGTAATAATCTCAGAAAAGGTAGATTGCATTTCAATTTCCCTGATTAATAATCAATACCCCTGCAATCGTAGTAGTGAACCCGGTTCCGACATCGACCTTTCTCAGCAGGTTCTTTTTTGTTGCAACAACAATAAGTGCTCTCAAATTTAACAAAAGTGGTGACGACATAGTGAGGCAGGATACGATGGCACTTACGTTTCTCTGCGTGAAATATAACTCTCTTTTCTCCTGCTGGTACGCGAGGCCAACAACATCCTCAACTGCACATTTTGTAGAGAGTAAAGAAAGAGGCCGTTTTCTTCGACTGTGTCAGCATAACTACCTGATGCTTCTCTTGGCAGACCATCCGCAGTGAACCCGTTACTTCGACCAGCAACGAGAGTTGTTACCACCTACGAATGTTTGCGTGCAGAGAGAATCACAAAAAAACTAATGGATCATTTTACAAGTAAGTAAATGAACGAAGTAGAACGACCACTTCCTCCGAATCCACAAGGAATGAGGTACCATCCCCTCTTTCAAACGGCACGAAGGATGGGGCAACGATGCCAACGCAGAGAAAAAAGAGTAACATTTGTAATTCTGACAAGAAATTTCTAACGGGATATTTTTCTTTCCGCAGTTCCAGGGCACCACGCACGAACTTAACGTCTGTCATCCGCTTGTCAATTTACATGTACCCTGGCGACAAAGTCTCGATTTCTCGAGATTTCTCTCAACGTTCTTGTCGGAAGCTTTTCGCTCGATGTGGGTTTTGAGTCAATGATCAAGTCGCACATGCGGTAATGCCATACATTTGTCGATAGAAAATCACCGACCGGCTCACGTTCTTGATAAGAGTTGAATGACCGAACGACCGACCACTTGCTACGAAGTATGTGCGATGAACATCCGGCTGGCAGCTCAAAAAAGTTGTATGATTGGAATTCAAGTCAATTTTGAATATGCGACAAGTCCAAAGGGTTGGCGCATACTTAATATGCTCGCGTGTGTTTGAAATACATCAAACGTCATCATGGAAAGCATGTCGCAGGACCGAATTGCAAAGGATTTCTTCCAATATGGACGGTGGTGGCACCTTCTGAATGGAACCTGAACTAGCTCGGACCTGACCTCCGAGACCAGAAAAAGAAGATCACTGGCAGAATCAGGAATGCCGGCCAACTTCATGACTTCATTTTTGACCATGACCATTCTTTTACTCTCACACATCTTGGCTCTGGGAAGTAGCCCTAGCTTGCTTCGTAGGAGTGGTTGTGCCGGCTTTTCACAAAGGTCGAGGTACCCTACTCCCACACTAAGAAGTAGACAATTTGGATTCGGGGAATTGGGCCTTCGTCGAAAGAATCAAGACCCTGCAGCGATCAAAAGAGCATTTTCGAAACAGTACTACTTTCATTTACCTGTTATATTTCTATGATAATGGCTGAAACTTTTGTTAGAGGCCAGTTTGAAGAGGATATCGATATTAGTGTGCTCTGGGACGAGGTACATTAGTTGGTTTTAATTAAATTTAACGTTTTCCCTCCTTTTTTTTATTTATGAGACCTAGACTCGCCGCATATTCAAATATTTTCCTTCTCATCCCAGTCTAAAGAACTACCTCCAATGGACGATGAAAGAGACGATTTTGAGGAGCCTCCGGAATGGTCCAAAAGCCTCGTTGAGGGTGGAGGTTGTTAAGCTACCAGATAACTTTGTTCTACCTTTTACTCGCATAAATCTATTATCAGGGATATCCGTGAGCGGTGCGCTTATTGACGAGGAGGACGACGATCCATTTGCAAACGAACAATTAAGTTTGGAAGATTTTGATAAGATAACGGTTAGTATGTGCATACCCTCCATTATCGTGAACAGATCTATCCTTTTTCCTAGATGTAAAAGAAACCAAATGTATCATTTAGGGCGATGGAGATGTGATATCCGACGATCTACTATCCTTCGACTTGGAGGACTTTGGGTTCGATTTTTCGGAACAAGCTCTGGAAAGCAAGACTTCCTCAAAAGACAGCAGACCTGGAAAGGATGATGATTCTAAAGTATATAATGATATTAGACTGTGCATGCTTCTATCAACTGGTCAGATATCTAAGATAAGGGTGTTGAGTTGATTGGTTGTCTTAATAGGAAATGAGAGGTGATGAGGAGCACGTGGAAGCCATCTCCAACCTTGCTCTACCATCCTCTGCCATTAAAGCTCTACAGAAAGTAAATCTACCAACAAAATATGTATCTTTGGTACTAATAGTAATAGGGTGGTGTTGGGTGACAGTGTGGTCACATATCGCTATGCAGCTACTAAGTCAGAAGATACAGCAGCAAGACATATAATGACAATATTGGTCATAATACTATATTTCAAGTGACTCATATGAACATCATTATTATAGGCCCAGCGACAAGCAGACAAGATCAATCTTAGCAAACGCAAAGGTACACCTGAGTAAGTTTCCTGCATAAGAAGAGGAGTATTCAAATGAAACATGCGGAATTCGTTAGTTATATCTTGCACCTTTTCCTATAGATTCTTTCGTCATCTTCTGCATTTCCTCCGTGTCTCTTATGATCACTTTCTACATCTTTCGTAACACATCATTTCTAGGATCTAAACGTGCTGAAAGGATTATGGAGGCGGCAACAGGTTATAATTAACCAAGATGTACCATACTACGAGCGAGATTCAAAAAAATGAAGTTTGACAGTTAAAATGGAATTGAGACACGGTTTTGTAAATGAGTTACCTAGGTCGACTTAATATTTGATAATGTACTTTCTTTAAATTAAACAATTCTTATGTTGACTTGAAGGGTTCTGAAGTCATCTATTCCTGGCTATCCTATCGTTTGTATTTTTGCAGGAGAAGCAGCGGCTAAAGTCCGTGCCAACCCCCAAAATCGGCAAACCCACATGCGCTTACGAATCGTCGCAGGGTACTGTTACTTCATGCTGCTTCTGTTCAATCTCCTGATTCTTCTCCTATTCTTCTGTGGTAGTACGAAAGCGCGCAAGCTTCTTGTTTCCCCCAAGGACGCAAATGTCCGGCCAATGATGGAGAAGGTGCTGTTGCTGTCATTTGTATAATCAATTCTCCGAGTTAGATCAAACTCATAGAAGGGGGAAGAGAAGGGGAGAGACGCGATGAAAATTCAGTGTTTTTTTGGTTGATGAAGATACCAAATTCAACCTTTTGTAAGTCCAACTCATCATAAAATCGAACCCTATCCCTGTCATCATTCTTCAGCATTCTTTCTTCACTGCAGTATTTAAATAACGTAGGTGCGAGCTGCTGTGTTCAATCTACTGTCAGCCCGATTTGGAGGTGGGGGGATGCTTCCAGGGGGTGCGCGGTGGCTAGATATGTTTGGCGGTACTGGCAGCGTAGGCATTGAAGCTCTTTCAAGGTGTTGTTGACTCAATTTTGAGGAAAGTTATCCTAATCATGTGCTTGCATCGATGGAATACGTATATCATGAATAGCGAAGCATCATACATGTTTACCATTGTTGAAGATGGCGTTTTGATTAAAGGGGTGCTGAATCTACGACCTTTGTGGAGCTTGATCGATGGGTTTCCAAGAACGTGCTAAAGGTGCTAATATAAAATTTTGATGGGAGAAGATGGACGGAAGTTTGTGAATAAGTTATCTTGAGTGGGAATAGCTACTTTTGTCATCGGTGTACTGGTTTCTGTGTGCATATGTACACTTATACACACATGTAGAAACGTAATTGATCGTACAAATACAGGCCATCCATTTTTAATATTAATTAGAGCTTGTAAAGTATATTTTAACTAAAATTGTCAGTTAACAATCGAATGCTTGTCTTCGGTTTGTGATTTTGTGTTAGGTAAATCTTCACACGTGTGGATTTCTCGACAAGGCGCAGGTAGTGACGAAATATACTTGGATATCGACAGCTAGATAACATGTCAAAGGAAATATGACAATGTTCTCCCATTTAACAAGGCGTGGAAAAAATGCTTCTGCTTCTTCTGATGCCTCGAGTTAGATGGCGACAAACTATCGACATATTCTACCTATGAGGAGTTGTTGAACCTATCTTTGTTGTGAATGGTGTCAGATCCTAAATATGAAAGCAGAAGACTACCTCAAACGGTCAATCGATTACCCATATTACGCAGGTACAACAACAAATACTACTACTTCTACTACTACTACTACTACTACTACTACTACCATCAAAACTAATGTACATGGAACTAATAATACATTACAAACTTAATGGGAGTGGTTATTTATAGATAATACCTTCGCTGGGCTAAGCGCTGTTATCATAATATATTAAATACATGTTTTGTCGAAATATTATCACCGTTTTGATCTTCTTATATTATGATGTGATGACCGTCAATGTGCTTCATAATAACAATTGCAAGGCAAACCGTTCGATTTCATCAGCGTATGTCCTCCATACCAGGTTACAACAGTTGATATGATCACAACACCGTTATTTTCCTACAAAAATAATAACAACTGAGAGCATTGTGCTTTCACAATTTTGCTTGAATTATTACTTGACGTTTGAATGAAAGACTTAGCGTGGGTTCAATTTAATGTGTTATTAGTTGGTATCATATCCCGAGTTGTTCGATTTACTTTCAAGAAGCCCCTTGGTAGCAGTAGCAATAATATAGTGTCATCGTCGTAGTGACAGCATTAGTTGCAGCGCAAGACACAGTTATTATTCACACTTTTTGGAATTAACATCGTCGAGAAACGGCAAGTATGATCGTTACTTTTGATCCTTATGATATGATACATATATTTTTGTTTCATTGTCAAATAAGGTGAATGAGAAGACCTTCATCGTTGTGGAATACCCGATTGAGTTCAAATACCAAATTCCGGACCAATTAAACACGGTTGTAATGTGCGCGATATGCTCGTTTGCGTCGCTTTAATATCTCGCATCATAACTCCGATGTGTCCATGTATATTTCAATTGTGTGGTGTCGCAGTCTTCTCACCGTAGTGAATCATCGAAGTTATCTAGAAAGCTAAGCTAATAAATGGGTGTATCCAGGCATTGGGAGGTGTTTTAGAGAAATTTCGTGATCGATCCTATGGAAGAACTTGGGTCGCAGTGTACGGCCCAACTGAATCAGAAAGTGCACGCATAAATCCAAACAGACGGGATGCCTCGAAGAAAAAGGTTTCTTCATTTTCTTGCAATTTCGTGCATTCTGATTGATTAGTTTCATGTTTACATATTTCCAGCGCACTACAGATATAGATGCTTTCCGCAAGCGCCATGAAGAAGGAGATATCAGTAATGATACAAAAGATAACCGTCGAGGATGATGAATCATCTGCTAATACATTTTTAATGAATTGCATAAAATTTAAAGACATTGCTAGATTGTGCTACACGCAATGAAAGTCTTGGTCTCATAGTGGAATCTACGCATGCATTTTTATGTATGCAGTATGCGGCATATACGCATGCCGGAACAAATTACTGCGATAGCAGAGGCTGTGCAAGGCAGCTGGATTGCAACAATTGTTGCAATGATGATGCATAAAGCTAGAAAGCATGATCGAAGGCAATAATGACGTGTGTAGCAGAGACTAGGAGACGACGAATCATTGCTGTACATGCTAGCATGATAGCTCGCTTCGATATGACGGCTGACTGTCGCATACATTCGATTCTAGCATTCTAGCATTGTGCGAGCTTCCACGACACGTATATACGCGCCAACAAGGCTCGCGATGCATCGGGACGATTCACATCTCTAGATCTAGACATGCTAGCATGCCGACATGTCCTAGATGTCTAGATGCGTCTATAAATAAACCTTCCCAGCGACCGTGCCATGCGCAAGCCATTGCTGCAGCGCAATGCTAAATATCTAGCACTAGAGCAGAGATGTTCGTCACCGACTGCACACTATGCTTGGCAAATCTATTATTGCAACAACAACACACAATTCATACATCTTACATACACATACAAACACACGTATGCACATGTATATAGACACAAAATAAGTAAATATGTACACATAAAACTATATTTCAATATACATCATGCACTTATTGCATAATCTAACAAAAAAGGAGTGCTTGGTACTGCAGTATATAGGTATGTGTATCGCTCTTCGCAAACCGACGAATTTATACATATTTTTTTTCTCGGATAGATCCTGGTGTTCTTTCTGAGGGCACTGGATTCAGGGTGAGCTTCAATTTACATCACTTTCTCGGAAACACTGACTCAGAAACGTTCTCTTCAATATACAGTTTCAACATGTTCTATGTATCTACCCATGCACGCCTGAAACAACCATATCTACGTTTTATGATTCTCATATGCTATTGTACGCGCCACTACAACAACGTGGCAGCAATAGCCATCAGTCGTTTTTTTTGGCCTCCATCGAACTCGCGCCAGCTTTGTCACTTGAGGTTTCCATATCTTCGATAGCCATCACATTCTCCTTTGCTCTTCGGTAAGCACTTCGTAGATAGATAAGCGATGTAAGTACTCCGAATAGATTAGCCACCGGGTCAGAAATTCCAGGCTTCCATATTTGTGGTAAAACAGGGCATCGGAACGCGTCAGCGAAAAATCAAATTACCGTATGTCAAATTTTAAAGGGATTAGCGCGTAGCACGAATCAACCTTCAGGCCAAGAAAATGAGACGCTGTCAATGAATCGAGAAATGCCGAAACGAATGATATCCTATGCAAGATGAATATTAAAATAACAGAAGAAAGGGAAGCCCTTCTTAAATTTCCTACCGATGTTCCTTGAGTTCATCGGCACGCTTTCCCTGTTGAAAGTATTTTGGTTAAAATAGGGGAAATTGTGGCAACTAAAAACACTGAACCATACCAAACCTTTTTTTTGAGAAGTATAGCATATTTAGGAATGGACGGCAAAGCCTGCAAAAGTCAGATATTAAAATTAAAATTCATCGGTAAAGGACACGGGCTGCGTTGATAATACCTCGAACATCCAGAAGAAGGTAGACAGTCTTCCAATAAATAAAAACCATGTGATAAATTACTTCTTATGGAATACAATTGATTTTTAATGAATAGGTACATTGACAATAGCTTTCTTTGATCTTCGCGTAAGCTTATCAATCCGTATCTTCCAGCAAACAATCTAGTTGGCAAACGGGAGTAATAGATCAAATAACCAATCTACACACCAATACGTTGGTAAATTTACATATTTTCTACGATGAAGAATAGGGCCAAGCTTCCGTGCGACGTGGTCTAGTGTGTTATCACGTATTTCCATAAGTCATGAAGTAGTAGGTGTCTAAATAATATAACCCTACCTGACAGATTTCTGCCCAGGTTTTGGGATTAAAGTTCATTTTTCTCAGAACTCCAACGAACTGCCCCAAAAATAATACACTTCTCGCCGTTCCCATTGAAGATTCGAGCTTTCGCAGCGTGATAGTAGACGAGTTCTTTACCCCCTTCAACAAGGAAAAAGGAATTGGGTGTGGCTTAAGTGACAACATCAGTGGAAAGTATTGCACCTTGTAGAGTGTGGCGAGTAGCAATTCGCATCCTATCGATTATCGACGAAACACATACAGCCTTAGTTAAATTTCCATCCTTTTTTCCGTTGACTGTTTAGAGGACCAAATTGCAGGGTGCGGCCAAAGATGTCGTACGCAGCGGAGGTTTCAAGCATGTTCTCCAAAATCTTGATACTATAAAGGGAACCAATTCATATTATGAGGTCAAATCGAAGTCATACGGCCACCCTAAGATGCAACACCTGCGGACGGGGCGGGTAGAGGACATTGTGGGCTGCTGTTGTCAGTGCGATTTGGGCAACCAGAGATTTGAGTGTGCATTGCGATATTTATGGTCGGTATAATTCCTCCGGTATTTTATCTACGACAGAACTTTTTCGCGTATTTATTTCGTAAAACCCCATGTCACTTCGACGACTTGGAGCCAAGGATCCTTGATACTAACTTAACTTCTTCGGCCCGAGCACGATTCAGAATAGAACTGAACTTCGTCGGCCATATTCTCTTGAGTTGCGATATTACGCCTTCCATATAAGCATGTCGTATATATAATATATCTTCTATTCATGGTATTTATTCTTGGATATTGCGGAAATGTGTGGCCTCTTTTAGAATTTTGCACTTGGAAAAAAAAGCGGCAGCTCATCCCCCTCCGCAGGGATAGCCAGCCACCCGAGGAAGCAACCTTAAAGACAATACATTCCAGTGAACAAAGGTGCTAACTCTCCTGAGTACAAAGGCCATAGACCAGGTATAGCATTGCGCCCGCTGCACCAGAATTTGTGAAATGCACTCCTTGGAGTTGATAATGCTGTAGCGAGTGCGCAATATTCGTGTACGAGAGTCGCGCTATTTTTACTACGCTAGTGCCATCCTTATATTGAAGATAGGTGAATCTCATCTTTCCCATTTCTTAGGAGGATGAGCAATTTGAAACGTTGGGTGAGCGATGGTCTGCATGACCTTATGGGGTTCTCCGATGGGACCACAGCGGATTATCTCATCGCAATGGCAAGCAAAGCCTCCAGCCAACAAGGAGTTATAAAACAGCTGCAAAAGATGGAAATCACCATCAATGATAAGACACGAAACTTTGTTTCCGAGTTATTCTCAAGAGCACCGCGAAAGCAACAACGTTCATCCGGTTCGTCCTCGCGTGCGTACCAAAAAGAAGAGGCGAAAAAGAGAGCGCTCCTGAGGAATAATGCAGCCTACGCTCTTCTGGATGATGACGATGACGACGAAGAGGCAGTCATCGCAACTCGTAAACGAAAAAAAAAGAATAAAATAAAAAAACCCTCCAAAAAGAAACGGCAGCTACGCGAAACAAAGGTAGCTTATGATGATGACTCTTCTGAAGACGAGCCACCAGTATCAAGCAAAGATGCCGCGAAACTAGATGCTACTGACGATGGCAAAGACGTCAAAGAGGATGATGATGTTGCGAGAGAAAGGGATTTAAGAGAAAGAGATGAATACGCAGAACGGGTAAGGAAGAGAGACGAAGACAAGACAAAGAATAGAACAGAGACCGCCGAATCTCGAAAACGCAAGGATATTCTCGACGGTGGTGACATGGAAGACATGCTTCCTCAGCTTAGGAAAATTTCACGTCAAACCTACTTGACTAAGCGAGAAAAGGAGCAACTAGAGCTTATAAAGCGAGTTGTCCGCGACGAAGAGTACCTCTTCAAGAGCGAGAAGCTCACAAAGAGAGAGCAAGCCCGACATCAAGCAATGAAGAAAATGTTGGAAATGGCTGAGAAAAGAGTAAATCTCTCGGACCATGTTGATGGCTATGCGATGCCCGAGGCATACGTCAAGGACGATGGAACAATTGACAAGGAGAAACGCGAGGCAGCGCTAAATGCACGGTATGTTGAAGAAGTGCAAGGACCGACTGAGCAAGAGGCTTGGGAGGACCATCAAGTGAAAAAAGCAACTGCTAAATTCGGGGCGAGAGACCGGAAGAAACAGGACAAGTATGAGTACGTCTTTGAGGATCAGATTGACTTCATTCAAGCTACGATGACGAAGAAGAAGAAGAAATCCAAAAAATCGAAACAACCCATGGAAGAGATCGACCCGAAGCTTTCAGAGCGCGAGAAGATGAAGAAGGTGCGCGAGTCCCTGCCCATATTTCCTTACCGTAAACAGCTTTTGGACGCCGTTGCTCAATACCAAGTCTTGATTATCGAGGCAGAGACTGGCGCAGGAAAAACAACGCAAGTGCCTCAATACTTGTATGAAGCGGGTTATCACAAAAAAGGGATCATAGGATGCACGCAACCTAGACGAGTTGCAGCTATGAGCGTCGCAGCACGTGTGGCTGACGAGATGGGATCGAAGCTAGGCCACACAGTGGGTTACTCGATCCGGTTCGAAGACTGCACAAGTGACAGCACCAAGGTGAAGTACATGACGGATGGGATGTTGTTGCGGGAGTTTCTAGGAGAGCCAGACCTCAAATCATACTCCGTCATGATGATCGATGAGGCCCATGAACGCACCCTACACACGGATGTCCTCTTTGGGTTGATAAAGGACATTGCCCGTTTTCGAGAGGACATCAAGATCTTGATATCCTCTGCAACGCTCAACGCTACTAAGTTCTCAAATTACTTCGACGAAGCTCCAGTGTTCAAGATCCCTGGTCGCAAGTATCCCGTTGATATCTTCTACACGAAAGCTCCTGAAGCCGATTACATCGATGCGTCGATCGTAACCGTGCTGCAGATTCACGTCACGCAGCCCCTGGGTGACATCCTTGTATTCCTTACAGGACAAGAAGAAATTGAGGCCGCACAGGAGAACCTAGAGCGCCGCGTCCGTGGGCTTGGGACCAAGATCAACGAGTTGCTGATCTTGCCTATCTACTCCACGCTTCCTTCTGATATGCAAGCTAAGATATTTGAACCTACCCCACCTGGGGCCCGCAAGGTTGTGTTGGCAACAAACATTGCAGAGACCTCCCTGACAATTAATGGAGTCATTTACGTCATCGACCCAGGCTTTTGTAAGCAAAAGAGCTACAATCCTCGATCAGGAATGGAAGCTCTAATCGTCACACCAGTTTCTCGTGCGTCTGCACAGCAAAGGGCCGGCAGAGCCGGTCGTGTTGCAGCAGGAAAATGCTTTAGACTTTACACTGCCCATGCGTTCATGCACGAGCTGGAGGAGGATCAGATTCCCGAGATTCAACGAACAAATCTAGGTAATGTGGTGCTGATGCTGAAATCGCTCGGGATCAACGACCTCATCCACTTCGACTTCCTTGACCCCCCTCCTGCGGAGACATTGGTACGTGCCTTGGAGCTGCTGTACGCCCTGGGGTCACTGAACGATCGAGGAGAGCTCACGAAATTAGGAAGGCGAATGGCTGAGTTGCCATTGGACCCAATGCTGTCCAAGATGCTTATTCAATCGGAGACTTACGAATGCTCCGAGGAATGCCTGACGATATGTGCTATGCTGAGCGCCGGAAATGCCATCTTCTACCGACCGAAAGACAAGGCTGTGCACGCAGACAACGCCCACAAGAACTTCTGGAAACCTGGTGGCGATCATTTGACGCTCCTCAATGTCTACAACCAGTGGGTGGAGTCTAATTATTCTGTGGAATGGTGCTATCAAAACTTCTTACAGGCGAGAACCATGAAGCGAGCTCGAGACGTGAGAGAGCAGATAGAAGGGATGATGGATCGGGTCGAGGTTGATATAAAATCCACGGATGACCACGCTAAAGTACGAAAGGCCATAACCTCAGGTTTCTTCTATAACACAGCCAGGTTAGCTTCTGAAGGATCCTATAAAACGGTGAAGCATAATCTCTCTGTGCTGATTCACCCTTCTTCATGTCTCCATAAGGAGGTCAAACGATGGCTTATCTACTTTGAGCTTGTGTTGACGAACAAGGAGTACATGCGACAGGTTATAGAAATAGACCCAAAATGGCTGGTTGAAATCGCACCGCATTACTACAAGAAGAAGGAGATACTCGATTCTTCCCAAGTAAAGATGCCGAAGAAGGTGGGTAGCTCAGGCAGAGGTGGCGAAGAAACCTGGGAGCAGGCCCGTTCAAAACTCTTCGAAAGTGATGTCGCTCGCAGAGCTTATTCCTAGGTCTATATTGCGTCTTGAGATTACTGAAAACTCTCGCAAATCGATAGCTGATGAAAAAATTTATGTCAAATGTGCTCAGTAAGGCTTCGATAATGTCTACATGTTACCTTGTCTCCGTATCAGCAGCATGTACGTGTGATGAATTAGTATGACATCCACTGGCGCCTGCATCGTGCACCATGCCTGTACGTGCTAAAACGCTAAAACCGCTACTTATTAGACAGCGCTGCTAGGCTGGTCTGCAAGATCTAGTGTTGTTGCATGGTGATGCAAAAATGCGACCCGATTCATTCAATTGCTGTAGTGCACTGTGCATCCCGCTAGCATCCCGGGGCAGCGTGTACAGCTCAAGAGCGAGACAAGTCCAGCTGCCTTTGTTCGGCGGTGTAGCATCGCGCTGCTATGCAGGCCCAAAGCTACATTGCATTAATTTGCCGTCATGTGCGTACATGTACGTACGCGCATCTAGGCATGTCTAGATGTGGGCATAATATGCTAGTACGGTGATCTAGAATGTGTGCATCCATAGCAAATTTACATGTACATGTTCGACGGCTTTAGCAATTGTCCATCGCAAATTGCTAAGATGTAGAAAATATGCTTCTAGTCATATGCATTATAAAAGGATATATGTCAGTGCATCCTACTCCAAGGAACGTACCTAAACGTTGTTACTTCTTACATGCCTCAAACACACAGTTGTTGAGGGTACGGCATCATGCAACATTATCATTGTCGTTGAGAAGCAGGATTGGCTTGATCTTTTTTTTAGCCGAAGGGCGCTCTGCATCCTCACTGCTACTATTTCTTTCTCTATTGCTACACGAAGACTCGTCGCCTGCCTTTTGGCTCTCATCAACAATAGTACCAGCGTCAGCAGATTCATTCTTCCCATCTGAAGTGAGTGGTGTTTCTGCTTCTGGTACTGTATCGCAACTAATCTTGCTGTCTTTTGCGCTTCCTCCCTCCAGAGAACTCTCTGGAAGCGCCGATGAGGGCAGTTCTTGTTCATCTGAAACTGTATAATGAAATGTGATAAATAAATTTCAGCTGATCGGTTTCCTTTTTACCCACCCACCCCCCAATTAGTATTGCGAGTATCATTATCATTTACCTGTCTCCGTCTCTGTCGTAGAGGCTGCTGCAGTTGTGGATGATGATGATGATGGGTCAACGACAACTATGGGCCTGATCTTTCTTCTAGGTTGAATCTGCATTGGTTGTAGTACTTTAACGTCGTCGTCAACATTCATTTTGCTTCTGCCCATCCCACTGCTACTTCCATCGTCGCCACTACTAGCGCTGTGATTGCCATTTATATCAGCACTTTGGTTGCTGATAGGTAAGGGCGTGAGATGGCGCTGCCGATGATGAGAAACTTTCTGTTTCTTGGCGGTTGATCCTTGAACAACGTCGTTGGTAGGAGGGGTGTGAGGGAATTTTGATTTTGAATGGAGAACGGTTATATTAGCCGTAGAAGCCCCCGCTGCTGCCTTGGGAGTGGATACTTCTTCAGATCCCTTCCCTCCTCCATTTATCGCATGATCAGAAGAAGCATCATATCCTCTCCTTGCCTTGATCACTTTTGCAAAGTGCTTCTCGTAATCTAAATCGGTCGATAGGTAATGAATAAGTTTCCACAATAATGTCGATCATTTTGCTCTACTCGATGTCCTTTATTATTATTCTTAATATTATTATTATTATTATTATTATCGTCATCATTATCCTTTCTCACCATCACCCACTGCTAAGTTGCACGAACAACACCTTTTTCATCGAGAATTTCACCGAGCTGGCCTTCTTCAAACTTGACTACACTGCAATAGCCATCTTGGGATGATACGACAAGCGTACGCCCATCTGAGGACCTAGCAAACAAAAAGCAACGAATAATATTATTACTACTGCAAATGTGATGATAACATGTATGATGATGATGATGATGATGATGATGACAACAAAAGAGCAAAAGTTACAATATCGATAATACGAAACAGTTTATCTAAACATGAAATGTTCATTACCAAGACAGATCCGTAATTGTAGCGTAGTGTAAATTTTCTATAACAGAGAATGGATGTCGAGATTCCGTGTCAAAAAATGCCACCCTAAATCCATAAAATAGATTATGATGATGGATCGAAAGACAGTAGTAGCAGCACAACTAAAGGCAGTATATTATATATATATATATATATATATATATATATATAAGCAACCGTGGGAGCGATATTAACATGCTTCAAGTGGTACCTCTTCAGGGAAGCAACAGCAAAAACCATCCTGTATGGAAAATTTGTCCATTCATCCCCAGTATCATTATCATTATCGTTGTGCTCATTGTCCTTGTCTTCACAACCTAGAGGTGGCATCCAGCATTTCATATCAATCACTTTAAGGTGATAATACAGGGTGGTACTGCTTTTAGAAACAGAACGGCATTCACCTTGTCGTTTCTGGCTCCTCCTTTTTTTGTAAATCATTGGGCTGAATTGTACTACGCAAGTTGCATACTCGAAGGGAAAGTAGAAGGCCGGCCTGGAATAGCAAAGGAAGGCAACAATGTTCAAGAATTAATATAATACCAACGCAACATCACCATTATATAGTGAAATATCTCCATTTCATCCTCAGCAGTACTCTCTTGGTACTATTTGTAAGTAGTATTTTCTAATTACTTCTTCAGAGAATCACGATGGAAAATGTGCAGAGTATGAATATTCCCAGCCTTTGATCCTGTCGTAGCAGTATTTTTCTTCAAGTTTTCTTCCAGCAGAAGCAAGTTTCCTATCGATGTTGTGAACGAGAGAAAATTAGAGGTCTCGAAATTATGTGATCTAACTCCATAAAACCTTGTTTACATATAAATATAAAAGGTATACATCCAAACGCACACACATAAGTCTGTGTACGTGCGCGTGGAAATTAAGAAGGGGGGGGGGGGGGGGGGAGAGAGCAGACCGCATGACTGTATCAAATAATTATATCGAATTTCTTCATTAAATGTGGAGGTCAGTGAGCATATTTCAGTATATGTTGTACCTGTAGGAGCTGCCAGAAGCGTTCCGTCTGGAGAAAATGCAAGCCGACGAAAGAAACTGTGGTTGTAGTGACGGCGGCGTGAACGATACGACAGCAATCATATGAACAGGGTATTTTCTACATCGTAAGGGCGTATATGGATCTGCGCTCAATAGATAATCTTCAATAGTTTTATTTTTGTGGTTTACGTTTGGACTGTTTCGTCACAAAAGAGATTATGGCCAGTTGGTGTTTTTTTGGCAGATGATGCCGCGTGTTCAGCACTCTCAGAGGCCGTAGCGTAATTTGCGTTCTGAGCCTGATTTTCCGTTTTAGAGGATACATCCTCAAAGAGGCGCCTTTTAATAGTCTGTGGGTGAATTATCGAATATAAGTATAACAAACACAGATTGTGAAGAGAAGGAATCCTTACCGTAGCTAAGCGATACTGCTTGCTATTCTTATTCCTCTTCGTTTTCCTTGCAGAATAGACGCGGCAGCTCCTACAAACGAGCAAAATTGAGTCAGACCATTTTTTATTTGTCACTTTCGCACGATCGATATATTTGGGTTGAATGGAATCGCTTATTCGTAGAGATTCTGGGACAGCGACCGTGCTCACAGGCGATTTTTTGTTGCTTTGGAGGTATTCTCAATATTATGCATCTTCTTTTTCTCATAACAATCGTTATAGTACTCATTAACATCTTTCGTGGTTCTAAAGACGACCTGTCAGCACTTTGACTCACGAGCATGTGGGATAATGGATCCCATGCAACACCCTGTACATAGCTGCTGTGGTCACTGAAATACTGCACTGGTTTGCCTGAATCGTAAGTTTCCGATAATCATTTTTATTGCATCATCGGATCCATAAAAATATCAGCTTTTACCTTTTTCAACGTCCCACAGGATACACTTATTATCGACAGAGCCAGTAAACAATCCTATTAAGTAGAGAGCATCCTGTAAAAGCTGTACTTTTTTGGTAGAATGTTGTGCAAACCTTTCGAATCTGGAGACCAACACAGTGAATAAACATCTCCGAGATGTCCCCTGAAGGATCATTAATTCTCAAAAATTCGAAAATTGGCAAGATATCATTATGAGAGGAAAATCTCTTCACCTGAGAGTTTTGACTCGAACCCAGTTTTCAGCATTTTCCTGCTTTTCTTCTCCAAATGACACCGATTCCTCCACTTCGTGCGAGACTTGATACACAAATATCATACCGTCGTCTCCAGCTGAAGCAAGATACTTCCCTAGCAAATGAATTGTTCGTTATTAATGAGGATGGATGGCCATGAATAAATGAAATCATTGGTACCATCTGGAGAGAATCTCACAATGTTCACGCCCGCTGAGTGGTATTTAAGATTCGCAAGGATCTTAACGTTGAGCTCACCCTTTTCGTCTTCGCTCGAGTTATCTTTCAACTTCCAAATCTGAAGCGAAAGGGAGAGGTTAGAAATAAGCTTTCAGAGAACGGTATCCACGCAACACAATTATGATGTATTTACCCTCACAAATTTGTCTGCACCGGCTGTGGCGATTTTATTGTTCAATGGATGAGTATCAACGGAGAGAACGGGATCTCTAGCATGCCAGCTAATCATCGGCGTGGCAACTTTCATGGTGCTCTTTGAGGGGGGCCCGGGGCGGGAGAGAAGTCCAGGATCCTTTTTTCCAGATTGTGGAGTGGCGGAGCCGAGCTAAATGTCGATGAATTTAGCAAGAGAGACTTGTACAAATTTATGTCGCACAATTGAAATTTAGTCTATTTAGACATCCAATAATTATCAAAAGAAGGAAATCAGCATGGTGTCTCAATTTTCCGCGAAACAATTTCGCTTTTATGCGATTTTTAATCGAACAAGAACTTATTCTTTTGGAGATCTTAATTTATCGGTGTATATATTTTCTGTTGGGCAGATTTCTACACCATGAACATCGTGAGCTCAATAGGTTGCAGTCTTCTCAATCAATAGTCCATTCATAGAATCCATAGATTGTTGTGTCTTAGGTGTTTGATATGATAGCTTGAGGGATAAATGTTTTTTTAATTTCTGGGTTTGTTAATACAGGCACATGCATTCGTATTTATTTTTATTAGAGAGACAAGAATATTTACCAATCTTTGCGAGATACAATCTGCATTTTAAGCCTCTGGATCACATTCACAATATTACAGATCTGAAACTAGCTCTTCCACTCAGAGTACTGTAGCACCGTGGCCTCAAGAAATTATCATAGTAGAGCGTTTTTGAAAAGCGACATAATATTCTAATTGTCGTAGTGCAAAGATAGGTCCACCTTGGCAATTACTGTGGAGTGGTACAAATCAAACCACCCCCCATACGAAGATTGTACTCTTCTCACGTGCAAGCGGTCCTAAAAGGTGAAGCAGCACTTTTGGAGCCAGTAATAATTTATTATCACATCCACAGAAGTTATTACACGAGAAAATCGTGTCCAAATCGTAAAATAGACCACAAAGAAGGAATATGATTTTGCTCTAATGTCATCGTTGTTTTACTAGAGGGTGCCGATGGCCAAGGTCAAGGGCCAATTCTTGTCTGCGGGCTTAGTTCTTGCATTTGGGTGCGCAATTACCGCTACTTGGCCTGGTCACTTGAGCAGTAGCATTGCACAAAATCCCGCCTTCAAGACTCCTTCCTCCTCCCAGCCTCGGCAAACTCTTCGATCCTTGGGTAGGAATGCTAGGACCTGGACGCCATATTCACGTAGAAATCGGTAGAACGCTATGAAATTTTTAATTATAAAATCTCTAAATCCGAAATTCTAATATCGTAGACATGACCTGGGGCAATATCGAGTGTTTAGTTCATTATTTGAAAGAAATGGATTCTCGAAGCCCGAAGGTTCTTCTTTACCCTCCAGAAGTTCTTTCCAAGATGTAAATGGAAAACGTCGACATGAATTGGACCATCGTTCGATAGTACATGCCAAAGAAAAGCAAACCTACAGCGATGATAACGAAGAAGATCCTGATGAGGATGCCGACTGGCACGATCGAGCCGATGAGAGAACTGACGATACGGATTATGGCCACCTTCCTGATGATTTCTGGGATATGGGCAAGACATACGAGGAAAACTGGTGGACAGAATCAGACCTTAATGATAGGATTAAGAACAGGCTTGCGAAATCTAATGCATACACTGAACAACTTACGAAAAGAGAGAAGACGACTGAACCTGAGCAAGGGGAATGGGAGGCATTAAAACAACGTGGAGGCACAGATATATTTGCCCAAAGTCTTTATATGAGGCCGCCGCTTGTACCTAAAGATGAAGATCATGGTAACTACACGGTGGGCCAAGGTGTGATCGCCTTACGTAGCGATGGTGAATGGTGGCCTGGTACTGTACAAGAAATCATTGAACCTGGTAAAGAGTATGCTATCGTCTATTACGTGCTCAGCTTTACGGAAGAGGAGGAGAAGCGCATTAGATTCGAGATTCGAAACACATCTCAGCTTCGTGCCATTGCCGATCATTCAGAAGCCCCCGGCGTCGCAGGACCTGTGGAAATACTTGAGGAAATTGATGAATTCTCAGATATTAATGAACTTATGTACAAAGCCAATGACGATAGAGACTATGATTGGGATAGGGACAATAATGTTATGGCGTTTCGGATTGAACAAAATCGTCCAGGCGAAGAGCACAAATTGATTCCATTTACAGAAGAGGATGCTCTAAACGAACTTGATCAAGAAGATGAATGGCAGGAATTTGACAGAAACCAGCCACCGTCAACTCTCTCGAATCTCTCTAAAATTTGGGAAAACAGTTACGATTCTTCTTCCTCATCTTCTGCTCCAATGGTTACACGTGACCATGATACCTTACGATTCAGCAACCAGACCCTCACAACAATTCACTTACCAATGATTCGATTCTCGCAAGATCTTGCTGCCCAAAAAGCGCTACAAGTTGACATTCCGAGATACATAGAAATGATAATCCAGGAAGACGAATGGGATCATCACAGTGGTGACAGCGAGGAGTACCCGCAGCTTAGCGACTCGCAGAAGAAAAGGTTGGCGCATCTTAGAAAGGAGCTCCTTCAGTTCGGTGGCGTCTCTGAAAACTACACGCTAGATTCACAGCTAGGAAATCCCGATGCTGATGTGTACAACAAGGTTCTAAACGACTTTGCCAGTTTGAAGGGCAATGTTCGTCTTTACCCTCCAATCAGACCCTTCGAGCTAAGGGCCGATGCAGCATTGCTAAACAAGAATTGGGACGAGATGTTTAAACTTGTGGATGATTATAACCAAGCAATCATTGAGCCCGACTCCACAACTCCTGCTATATGGCCTGAACTACCTGCACTTTTCTCCGAAGCATACGCCTACCGGAGAGTCACGGAAATCGCAGGTGTGCCGACCACGGGTAGAGACTACATGCTCAGCGAAAAATATCGAATCGTTCGCAAATCAGCCCAAAACATTCATAAGCTCATCAAAATGAAATCAGAGAAAGTGGGGGCATGGAACTTAGAGAATTTTCGAGAGTTTTTACATGCTTCTACGTGGGCATCGGGCGCTGATACGATCAAATATGGTCCTTCCATCGATACTGCCTTCGGGGTTGCTGCTCCAGGAAAGGAGATGATCATTGATGAGACCAAGCATGTATATGAGTACATGTCTGCCATTACGCAGAACGCTAGCTGCCCTGGGAGGGGGAAGATAGCGATCGTGACAGGAAATTCTGGGTTCGAGTTGCTCAGTGATTTGGTGCTTGCGACATGGTTGCTGGACAGCTTCATCGTGAATAACGTGGTCCTTGTGATGAGAGACAGACCTGTGGCTTTGCAAGCATGGGCTGGGGACTTAGAAATCTTGCTCGATGCTTTAGTGAAGTATAACGAACCTCATCGAGAGAGGATAAATGACCTATATGACTTCGGAATTAACGTAGACCGTCTACTGAACAGCAAGAAGTTGGAGGTGATGGAATCCTCCTTCCTATCGACTCCCACGCCATACTTCGACTATGATCTACCCCAAGATTTGCTCGAAACCTTGCAGTTCTCGGATTTAGTGATTATGAAAGGAGATTTCCAGTGGCGCAAAGTCACAGGAGACAGGGAGTATCCTTCATCGGCAAGATTTAGTGAGATTGCAGGATACTTCCCAGCACCGTTGGTATCTTTGAGGGTAGTTGAGACGCCTAGCCTCTTTGGAATGGCAGCATCGTCACCAGATGGATATGGTGATGATAACAATAATGATGATGATGATGATGGGAGCAAGGAGGAAGAGCAACAAGACCTTGAAATATTGGAGAAGAAAAGGATATCTGCATTGTCCCAGATTTTAGGAGAAGCAACAAATCAGGTGTGCAGCAGTCTTATTACACAAAAACCAATATGTATATGTGTATATATGGTAGTACTGCTTGCGCGGATACTTAGCTACTTTGATGATACTACCAACTACAGCTACTTCTACTACTACTACTACTACTACTACTACTACTACCACTACTACTTATACTAGCGGCGATAGTGTAGGATCATCCATAATGTGGGCGCTGGTCGTCTATTTTTGTGAATTGTTGCTTTGTTCTGCGAGCGTGCGAGAAGCTGAGAAGACCGTGTTATCGATCATCCTGTGATGGAAACACCTATGTTTGCTTTTCCTCTTTAACACTCAACTCTCTCTCTCTCTCTCTCTCTCTATATATATATATATATATATATATATATATATATATATGTATAATATTATATTCATACCAGGTGGAAAAGCATGTCGAGAAGGCGCAGGTGGAAGGTTCGTCGTACAGGTTTGAATACAGCAGAGAACATGGGGCATGGAGTGAAATGCTTATGGAAGGATCTATCGAAGAACGGAACGCACGAAAGCCATCTAATCCAGGTAACTTAAACAAGGAGTAGTAGTAGTAAATGTAGTAATGGTGGAAGCAGCTGTTTGGGGAAGGGTTGGATATCAGGAGGATATCATACGAGTATTCCTAAGATTATACTGTGATTATATATTTTTATCATATTTTTTTGAGTTTCCATTGTGTTCTTCACACAACCGCACGCACGCACAGACACACGCACACGCATGCATATGCACGCATACCTGCAAGCACGCGCATATGCACACATATTATCTTCACTACCAGGGCCAGATGCGGACGATGCTGCTGGAGCAGAAGCAAGGGGAACCATTCAATTCTATGGATCTAATACCCTTTGGTCGGTGCTACATCATCATCCTAATCAGATGATTGTTTTACTAAAAAACTGTGTCGAAGACGATTGTCATGACGCCCTCCATGCATGCATTACAACACAGATGCATATTTTGAAACACATCACGAACACAAACACATACAGTAAAAGAGAGAGGGGGAGGGGGAGGGATGATAAATCGATTGATCCATCGATTAATCTACAGTTAAGAGTTACCCCCCTCACCGAGAATGTAAATAATAATACGAATATTAGGTCTGAAGCAGTCGTTGCAAATGAAACACACGTGCAATATCTGCATCGCCACACGAAAGAAGCTCCTTTCTACTACTCGACTGATGTAATACTATCATCGCCATTCTCGCAGACAATTGATTGAAAAACTAGTTGAAATTAATATTGTGGCCGTATTGTTTGTTTACGTGAGAAGTGCATCGTGGAATCGTTAGCAATGGTGTTGTACTGTATAACTTTAATGCATGTTGATTACGTCAATACGAGGTCTTATTTACTGTTCCAACATAATATGCTTAGCTACCTGAGGAATTGTACTCCGAAGCAGATAGGCTGTTCAATGGGGATTATACAGACAGTAATTACCAGCGTTTTACCATCCTTGCTACTTTCTAATAGACTTTTCCGTGGAAATGCAGCAGTTTGAAGATGGGGCGCATCGTGACCCTGCGCGTTTTCTCCCCCCCCTCCCCCCCACTACTTAAAATAAATTTGAATTTTCAACTTTACCGATTACTATAGGCCAGCTCGTTGGAATGCTGCACAGAGACAATAAGCTCATATGGAAAGACATAGTAGAGGAACGGGATATAGACAACCCAAATTACGTCGAAGATGATCCGAATGATGTTGAACGAGTAACGCTCAAAGATGACGAATTTTCTCTTCTTGAAACCGAGGATTCTGTCAAGCATTTAATTGGAGAACGTGGCCGCCAGGTACTTAATGAGAAATAGTAGAAGCAGTAGCTTTCCCTCCGCCCTTCTTGATGATGTGTTTCATTTTCAGTATTCGTTCCCTTTAATCGTTTGTGTATTTTTGTTGCATATGTTGCATATAACGACATCAACAGCCGGAGTTGGCCAAAATCGATGCGTTTGAAGCCATGAACGATAGAGTGGTGGAGGGTGATATCGAAACAGATATAGGCCCACAGCCGCACCCCGAGAAAGCATTAATGGACGAAGTGGAAGCAGTGTTACCAACATGGGAGATGGCTGATGACATGTAAGGATGATGATGATGACAATGATGATGATGATGATGACACGAGTATAAATTCACTCCATTACTACACCACTACTACTACTACTACTACTACTACTACTTCCTACACTAAATGATACTGGTGATGGGGTAAATAGTTTTCACTGATGCTTCATATATTCCATGATGGCATTATTACCTAGGTTTCAACAGATGCAGCGCAAATATCGATTCGAGCGACAAAAGTATCGTAATACAACTTTCCGACCAAAGCGTGATATTCCACGTGGTATCCCCGGCTCTACGGTTTCTTTCAAAGAAATTGGCAAAGAGCTCCGAGAAGATGATTATGAACTACATGATATCAGGGAGATTCCGAGACTTGCTACTGATGAGGAAACAGCATGGACTTTTGGCCCTTCAAATGATGAGAAATGGGAAAAAAAGTGGAATAAGCTCGTGTTGCCACTTTTCGAGGAGAGAAGACAGGAAATCGAGTCTTCCAGGGTGCTAGACAAGTGGAACGAAAGAAGTGAGCGGATTAAGAGTTTCCTCAAGAAGCTCAACGACAACCCTCTTGAAACATGTAACGTATTTACATGGGATGAAATCAGAGAGATGGGGGGCCCAAGCGGTTTGGAAAGGAAACTTGATGAAATTCACAGGAAAAATGAAGCATACCGCGCAGAAGTGAGTGCTTTCGCTAGGGAAGACGATGAGTGGATCTTAGATAGGATAGAAGAAGATTTACTGGAGAAGGAGAGGAAAAATCCGCCCGGAAAACTCATGTACGAACGAAAGCAAGACCTTGAACGTCGGAAGCGTGTAGCAAACGCCGAAGAACCTCATTGGACTGATGACATGGATGAAAGCGATGATGACATTGATGACGCAGATGGAGATGGCGTACTTTACAAGCATTTTCCACACTACGACAAACGTAATCAGAGAGAATGGATTAATATGGATCTGAGAATGGGCAATTACGATGAGTACGATGATCCAGAATGGAAGAAAGATCTACCAAGATAGGAGCAAATGAGAAGAAGACGAAGCAATCATAGTTGGACTATATGTGGATCTCTTCCTCCCTCTATTTGAAGATAGTACAGAAAAAAGGAGAACGCACCTCTTACTCTTATTATTTCGCCCCTTACGAAATCCATTTGTTTACATCATAGTGCATTCTTGTTCTCAGCTTTAATTTACAACTTGATGACACTGTCTGATTGATAAGCGCATTGCATTCTTTTTCATGCAGCAATTTGGATTCTAAACCTGCGCATTAGGATCCAACGAGATCTAACGATGATGTTACAACGATCTACTCGTACGCAGCACTAGAGCATGTGTGCGACGCATATCCAAAATTGGCAAGTATTCAACGCACATCTAGATCTAGACACGTTTAGAAATGCTCTCTAGCTCTCCCTTCTATCACATCACATTGCTCTGCACCTGCTGATGTCTCCAGATCTGAGCTAGTGAGACAGCAGTGATGCACAGCTAGATGGCCATCTAGCCATGCTACATGCTAGCATGCCAGCATTTGCTCGACATCATGCACGCTCTGGCGCTTGTGCGTGTCTCTGGTCTGTTCACGTACATGCGAGTGCTGGAGTGCCCGCTGTGATGCGTGCTTGTTCTGCGCGTGTAGTCACACGCGCGTGCTGCATGCTAGCATGGCGTGCCAGGCGTGCGCACAGTCTAGCAGTCGTGCGCAGAAGGCTAGAAGGATCATCAATGGTGCAGCTGAAAGGGTCATTAGAATGAACAAACGGATCACTGAATGAACGACTCGGCTATGCTAAGGCTAGCATGCAATGCATGGCTAGGTGGCCCTTCCTGTGCAGCCTTGCTGGCTAGTTGGCTAGCTGCGCCATGGGCTGGCTTGTGAGTTTGGACAATTGTGGTGAGTGCTAGAGTGATCGAGTGGGTGGGTGAGTGAGTGATTCCAATGGTGAAGCTGAAAGGATTATGGGTTGTGCGAACTCTTCCACACTCTCCTCAATCAGTATCAGCAAGACCACCACGGAAATTGAGGGTTCGTTTCGAATGCGCCATCCACGTGCGAGGACTCCAGGAGAGCACAAAGCTCAGCACGAGGCAATGTCTCCTCAAATTAAACATTGAATTTTGGAAGGCGACAACCCCAATTTCATGTCGCAGGTTGCAGTTTCATCAGATGAATGAACAAGCGAGCTAGACAATAAGACGACAACCTTTAGTTTGTTGTCGCAGATTGAAGATAGGAGGAGAGATAAACACCCGATGAGTGTGGGGTCACCCCCACCCCTTTTGCCTCTGAAAAGAGAGTGGAAGGCCCTGTTAGGGGGGAGAAGGAGGTGGTGCAAACTTTTAACATTTAAGACCTGTCTACTTGGGCTGGTTTTTTGGTCCTTCTTATCGCTAGATAGACATCGAGACCAGAAGAATCATGTCCCGTCGCTTGGCACGTCGCTCAACCGTATTCCAGGCACTTCGAATCGGATTGGCCAGTCTGCTGCGAGTTTTCCAACCTTCCAAGACCTGGCTAAGCTAAGGAGAACACCATCGATCGACGAGTAAATTCCCACTTTCCAAAATGAGATACTACTATGACACACTTCTCTATGACACCTCAAAACTTTTAGGTTGAAGGGAAACAATGGCCACACTACGAAGTTTGGGGTTAGAAATATAAGCCCTGGCCTGCTTTGTACACATGCAATAAGGGTTATAAGCCCAGAAGCCATCGGCAAGTTCCTCTCAACAGAAAATTCTGCCAACAGTAGAAAAGGAGAGTACGATGCATCCGAAGATCTCCTTCTCAGGACATCGCAGCTAGGAGACTTAGTAAACATACAGATAAGCTTGGGGCAGGTTATCGACAACTGTGTACACTTCCTTCTAAAGTTATCACTATTATAACGATCATAGACAACAAAATTATGAATCTCGTCAGCACTCACACATCCGTTCAATATTGCAGAGAGCCGACGCGAGCGTCATTCATGCACTGGAGGAGCGTTTGGTTTTGCTATTTGAGGAGGCAGAAGCGCTGATAGGAGCTAGCATATTGAAAGCCCACAATTTTGATGGCGTGGAAGAGGAAGGAATTGAATGGTGGAAGCAATGGGGCAAGGTAAAAGGTAGTACCGCGGACATTTCAAGTGGTGTTAAGCTGCTCTTCCTGCGGGTTCAACAGCTCCAACGCTCTGTTCGTAAGTATAGGGCCGCTGAGTTTCTTCAGCATCAATCAGTTGGTGCTGATACCACCGATTCCTCTTCTTCCTCCTCGTCATTGTCGCCGTCATTGTCCTCATCAGCCTTAAAGCTGCAGTTGGCAATTGGCGCAGAAGGGGTGGATGGCAGGAAGGAAGGCTCTGCTCTCTACGTCGAGGGAAGAGCGGAACCAGTCCTTTCTTTCAACAAAGACGTATTCTCAAATTCGCTCTATCCTGAATTAGAGGGGAACTATGACTTGGTTCTTGGAGGAAAAGAAAGTAATTCACTGTTGTTCGATTGGCTGCTGCGTGTTGCGGGGGATGCATGTACGCATACTGATGATTTTTTTTAAAAATAAACTTTCACGCTGCCAAGTATGTTGGAACTCTCACCTTCGATTATTAGCACGGTTGAGTTGTGTTAATGATAACCTTAATGTTTGCAGTAAAAAACAGCCAGATGAGCATCGATTTAGGAGCGTTGAACGTGCAAAGATGGATGGCTTTGTCCCGGCAAAAGCTGTGGTGGATGGTACCGAAGGTTGGCAACGGTACAGATTTAAGTAGTTGTAGTAGTTATAGTTGTTGTAGTTGTTGTTCTTGTTGAACCTGCATGCTCGGCGACTAGAACATAATATATTGAGAGCACAATTGAAACACAATAGCTGTGCGAGGATTATGACAAATCATGACAATAGGAGAGAGAATGTCAGGTTTTTGTTTCAGGAAATGTGCTTTCATATTCTTTCGAAAGGTAAGAGCAGTGAGGATGTGGAGGATCTAATTCCTGAGGAAACTCAGTTTCTTCTCGGCAAAATCGACGATGATTGCTATATTCTCTTACTTCCTTTGGTAGTACACTATGTGATGATGATGATGATAATGATGAGCAAACATACTGGTACACCATATTCGTCTCGAAATCGTTCCTACCAATTCACCAATAACCAAAGATGGGTCATGCTTCCCAGCGCACATATTCCACTCACTTTTCACTCGCTCGCTTTAAGACATCCATTTACAACACGCGTGCCCATTCAAACGCACACACAAGCACATACAAAACCAAGCATCTGTGACTAAATTGTCGTCTCTCATCGGCCTGATTGATGTGTGTGTGTGTGTGTGTGTGTGTGTGTGCGTAGGTAGACCAGCTGTTCCGAACTGCTTTGTATCCCTCCTCCTCATCCTCTTCATCGCTGCAATTAAGCCTGGAGAGCGGAGACCCCTCCCTCCCCGGTAATCTAGGAGAAGCCGTGAGAGTACCGAGCTCGCTCTATATAGGGGCGGGGAGAGACCCATTTGCGTTAACACAACGCGCTGTAGCGTTTCTCTCCAAGTTTCATGCAACGTTCCGTCTACGAGAGGAGAAATCAGCTCCCGGGTCGGCAGAGGTGTTCGGATGGTGCACATGGGACGCATTCTATAGCCGTGTCAGCCCGGAGGGTGTGAAAAGGGGATTGGACGAATTTGCCAATGCTGGGATTCCCGTCAAGATGATAATTCTCGATGATGGTTGGCAGTCTACGAAGAACGACGGTGAGAAGGAGAGCGAGGGCGGGGGCAACGATCAGGGCTTTTACAGCAACGAGGGCGATGGTAATGGTAGAGCTAATGAAGGAGAGCAGATTGTTGACTTACGCTCAGACGTGAAAATTGAGGATCTGGAGGGGGGAGGCGTGATAGCAGCTGATGATTATGCCGAGAAGGATGCTAATATTGCAGTTCAGGCTCTTTCTTGGTTTTACCAAAGATTTGTTTCTCCTTCATCTGTGCATTCATGGCCTGTCAAACTCTGGAGATTCCTTACAAACACGGTTTTGCGCTCACAGCTGATGCAGTTACGTCATGCTAATAACAACTATGCGAGTCGCCATCTTGATGGTTGTTGATCTGGTTGCTAGGTACTACGCAGATGCGACTGATTGGTCTAAGAGACTGAGCCGCGTGGAGGCAAATCGAAAGTTTGAACGGCTGGGAGAATTGATTGATCATGTCAAAGACTCGCAAAACGTTACGTATGTGTACTGCTGGCATGCGCTCTTGGGGTATTATGCATCATTTTGAATATATATATATATATATATATATATATAAATATTACATTTATATGTGGTGGGTGTGTGTGTGTGTGTGTGTGTGTGTGTATGTGTGTGTTTCCTCATGTCCTCGATGACTGTGCTCGCTATCCCCACTTCCCCCTCCAAACCCCCAATCAGTTACTGGTTGGGCGTCGATCCGAAATCGCCAGATATGCAGGCCTTTGAACCCCAAATCCGTTATCCATGTATTCAACCTGTAGCAGAATCACAGAGCTACGATGCACGTATTCTGTGCGTAGAACCTGCTTTAGCATGGACCCCTTCTACCTTCTCTGGAATTGGGCTAGTTAACCGTGAGAAAGCAGGGCTTTTCTACGATAATCTCCATGGGTATCTAGGCAATATGCGCGCAGATGGCGTGAAAGTGGACGCACAGTCAGTCCTTTCAGTCCTCGGCACCGGGCTGGGGGGGGGGGCGGCATTAACTCGCCACTTCGTCCACAACATGGAAGCGTCCGCGAAGAAGCATCTGAGCAGCAATGTGATAGGGTGTATGGCACATGCATCTGAAAATCTCTTCAGCTTTCGCGACACACCTATTGCACGAGCTTCTGACGATTTCTACCCAAAGGATGATCGGAGTCACCTGCAGCACGTTGCTAGCTGCGCTTACAACTCGCTATTCTTGGGGGAGATTGTGATTCCTGACTGGGATTGTTTCCAGTCACTACACCCTGCAGCAATGCTACACGCCGTTGCTCGTGGTGTTGGCGGCTGTCCAATCTATGTTTCCGATCGAGTTGCAAACTCCGACAGTGAAATCCTCCAGAAGCTCGTACTTCCTGACGGTACAACTTACCGTGGCATGCTACCAGGAAGGCCAACGAGAGACTCCTTGTTTGCCAGCGTACAAACGGATAAAAGGACGGCGCTCAAGGTGTGGAACCGCAATGCAGTCAATGGAGTTGTCGCTGCCTTCAACGTGCAGGGATGGGGATGGAATCAGCAAAAGCACGACTATGCAAATCTGCTGCATATGGACAGCAATTTAGGAGCGGAGAAGGGCGTTGCCGTTAAGGCCGTCATAAAGCCGAGCGATGTTGATGGCTTTTCTGCGTCTAATATAGGCACCTATGCAATGTTTTCACACATATCCCAAGAGCTTTCTATTGTCAGCACAGAAAGTGATGGCGCCGTCACTCGTATTCTCCGTGAGAACGAGACAGACATTTACATTGTCGCTCCTTTCACAAGCCTCACAGCAGCCGACGATAACGGCGACTCAAAAGGCCTGAAGGAGACTGCTATTCACTTGGCTGCCCTAGGGTGCGTGGACATGATCAATGGAGGAGGAGCGGTTACGTCTTTGGAACAGCACAAATATATAGAGAAGGGGGGGGGGGGAGAAGAAACTGTAGCAGCAGCAGCAGCCGGGGGCGTGGTAGGTACTGCTGTGAAGATTGGGGTCAGGGGGGTTGGAAGATTTGCTTGCGTTGTCTCTCGAGCCCCTTCATCTGTATGGCTCATAGAGGACGGACAACAACAGCAACAACAACAGCCAGATATTCAGCACGGAAACCGGCAAAAGCTCAGTTTCACACAAATGGAACACACGGCGGGCAGCGTTCCTTCCAGTAGTACTGAGAACATGTATTACTTTGTGGAAATGAATCTTCCTGATCCAGCACATTCTCCTTCCTCCCATTCTACTACGGATGGCTGTGGCAATAAGCAATCTCCGTCGTCATCAATACCTGTCAGGACGTTGTTGTTGCGATGGGATTAAGAAGACACGTACGTCACAATGAATTCGTCCTCATACAGCTGATTTCATCATCAAGCACCAGTCAACCAAGACACCCTGACACACTCACACACATTGATGGAAAGCACACTTTAACACATTGATACACAGACTTAAAGTCTCTGAGGGCAGCATGCGTCCTCCCTTCGCTTAGAAGTACAACAAAGAACAGTGACCAGTGGCGCGTGCTAATGATTAGCAATCGCTTGAATCGCGCTTGTTATTGGTTCATTGCATTCCCTGCATCGCGTAATGGCATGCACGCTAACACGTAGTGTCAAGAGTGTCTAGCGCTGCTGCGTGCGATTGCCTTGCAATTTGTTGGTCGTCGTCCAAATTTGACAAGCGGGTACAATAGTTGAGCGGTGATAGTCCATCTTAGATGCATGCAACTACCATTCCAAAAGTAGAATCATCATTGGCCCTGCTATAATGATTATTGCTCACTCATAAGATAGCTGTATGTCACAACAAATGAGCGCAAGCGAGCAATAGTCGAAAATACCTTGCTTGCACATGTTCTCTTTCTAAACAACAATGATGCCAATATTTTAGCGGGGCCATGCACGCTATTACATGACCCCGCTCTAGCTCGAATGTCGCTGTATGTAGTTGTTATCGTGCTACCACATTATCACGATATTTTGCGTGGCTGGGGCACGGCAGTTAGTTTTTTATTTAATAGATGTTACTTACGACATTTCTTGCATGTGCAACGTGCAACAGTCTAGTAATAAGCAAATTGAGGTGAATTGTACAAGCCGTTCACTACTCTTTGGGCCCTTGCAAGGGGCGTCGTGCGCCTTTGTTTCATGTTTATGCATATAAGTGGCTTACATAACATCCAAAATCGGCATGGCGTGTATCAGATTCAAGACGGTCTTTATATTGCCCGGATGCCAGTCGATTAGAAAAACTTCGGGAAGAGAAATGGTCCTGAAGATAGCTCTTTGCGCAAACAAAGATGTAACGCAGGTTCAAACCCCATCCCTCCGAACAAGCCTCCTTCCTAAAATAACGAATGTAATCAGTGCCTCATCGTTAAGTCGTAGGTCAGGATTTGCAATTATATTTAAAGACAACATGCATGCAAATGCCGTTACGTCAAACAATCAGCTCATGGATGTGCATTTATTTGAGATTATAATGCAGCTAAATAGAAGACGAGTAATGATCGAGTACCTTTGGCCGTAAGATCGTGTTATCCTCCGCAATGATAGAGTATCCGGCCTACGCATTGTTCAATATCGATGTCAACATAATCAAAAATTTGAAAGAAATCATAGTGAAGTAGTGATTTGTTGCAATCCGCTGATATATTTTCCCA
This sequence comes from Bigelowiella natans CCMP2755, assembly GCA_000320545.1. Lineage (NCBI taxonomy): Eukaryota > Cercozoa > Chlorarachniophyceae > Bigelowiella > Bigelowiella natans. The sequence continues at coordinate 7,597 of ADNK01003228.1, read as the reverse complement.
ACGCGCTATGAACTCAAGCTTGATTATTACTTTTACCTTTTTGTATAGGTTGATTGCTACGTCGTTATCTGCAGCAACCTATTAACAAGGAAAGAATGGAGACTTATATTAATTCTGATATAACTAAGGTGACAGCAGTGGTGATCGTGAGAAGGAGCAAAATTTCACACACATAAGAGTAGAAAAAAGTTCCAACTTAATTCATCCTTTATTTGTGGCGTGCGAGAAATGTGCAACTTATTGTCATTTCCTCTGAATCAATGAGAATGAAAAGTTGGGTGAAGCAACCTGCAGGATTATTTCGTCGTATCCCCATTCCCGGGCTTTTGCTTCGCATTGCCTACATTTTCACAGACAATAGCAGTGTTTAATCGCCATGAAAACAAGCGAAGACATAAAATACATCAATACAATATTTCGCTCAACATCATTGGTCGATAGCCGAGGAGCGGGGCTCATTTTTGTATCATCGCTCATTGGTTCGGTCTTGCGCTCTAATCCGTAAGAAAACTTAATTTATGCGAAACTCTCTCTCTCTCCCTCTCTCTCTCTCTCTCTCTCTCTCTCTCTCTCTCTCTCTCCTCTGTCTATAGTCCTCCTCCATGTCGTGATGTGAGGTTCTACTTCAATAATGATTTCCCTATGCCCCGTCCACGTGCCGAGGGGTCTACAGCCAAAAACTCTACATTTTGAGGAAGAGGAAGAGAAGAGAGTTAGGATAATAATAAATGAAGCAGTCAACATTTGACAACTGGAAAGATTGAAGCTACGAGATAGTGAAGCTTGGTGTTCACTTGTGAGGCTGATCGTGCCTTTTCGAGTGTAACTTAAGCTACATCGTCACTTTTCCTATCTTAGTACCCAGTAACGGCCTTGGCTGGACATCTTCACCCTCAGGCTTTCCATCCAAAGTCACAGGTACCACCTAATAATTTAATTATGGAAAAAAGGAAAAAATATAGATGATGGTGGTGATGATGATGATGATGATAATGATGATGGATGTGATGATGCCAGGGGTTAATAAGTGTGTCTGTATTCGCATGCTCACCTCGAGACCCACGCACCCCACGACAGACGAAGGAGATGTTGAGGGAGATAGTCCATTAGCTACTGCAGCGCTTTCACTTTGTGCTAGAAATAAACAATTTTCATTCGAATTCGAGGGGCCATACCTGCAATTTAATTAGTAATTTTCTTTTTAAAAGACGTGAACGATTTTGGTGGAATTCGGTACCTTTCAATAATCTTTTTGTAAAGGTATTTTTCAATGTCATTTGCAAGTCGCTGCGACGAAGGCTGGAAAATAGCATCCTGGCAAAAGTAAATATTATGGAAAATACCCTTTTAGTATCTCTCGATCGACTCACAAATGACGTTGAATTAGAAAGTTTTCATGTGAGACAAAGACATATTCTATCGGGATTAAGCATTGTTCTGCTTCCGACCGTGCACAATGAGGCGAGATCGTCTAGGACACTTTTAGACGACAGAGGTTGGAGTTGATTACGCTCAGCAGGTTTGATAGTTACGGACGCTTGACTAAACCATGGAAACACGCTCGCTCTTTTCGAAAGTATATCGGCCCTGCTATTCTCCTGGATTACTGTCGACATCCTCCAGTTTCCATTGAAACCTTCTCCCTGTCCAATTGATCTCCGAGGGTGATTTACTGTATTCCACAGTAATATCAATAGGGATATAAATTAGTAATAACTGCACCACCGAATACTCTTAGTCGAGAACCAATTCTCATGCATAGATCACAGATACTACAACGACTCGGGTGAAGGAGATGAAATATTCCGCATATCGGCATCAAATTATTTAATGCAAATGTTATCTCTCAATAACTCTGCCATCTTCACATTGCTGGTGTCAAAAATTATCTCAAACGAATGTAAAAAAAAGCGTGGTTTACAATAGCTGCGTCCTCGGATTATCGTAGGTAGCTGGTGCCCCAGCAATTCCGATCCTGAACGAGCCACATGTATGGACAGTGATGCTACGAATACAATTACAAGAAGGTATCCAGCAGCCGTAGAGCCTCGCCGCCGTTGGGGAAGGGGAGGGAGCATTGGCTCGTGGCTGGTGGACACGGTTCAGACGTAGGCAAAACTCCTCCCTACTTCTCTTGGATAGAAACTTTCGAGAAAAAATTCTCATGGTGTCAGTCGGCGACATAAAATTGCCATGAAATTCATTAATGATGCGTAAATAACCGGGATTCTTCTGTTGGTTGGGCGAGCCTAAGCCTGAAGGCGAATGGTTGCTCGAACAAGTTTAAGTTCTAAACTGAACTTCAAATGGCATAGTTTCTTCAAGCGTAATGCAAAATTGAATTACGTCAAGGATGTAATAGTCCTTTCGTAAATTATCTCCGCGAACGGGAATAAAACCTTTTCTTCCCTTACATTTTCTCAAGCACCTGGCGTTGACCGGCAGTGTCCGCATCAGAAACACGCTCCCGCCAAATCATGTCGAGGAAATATGTGGAGATCCTCTCCCTGCGTCAACGGAACAGAGATGGCGCTCAACCGAAGGTAGAGGTGCATGTTCCAAAATATCAGCGCAACACAGTGGCCTTCCTTTGCTATCGGAAGCTTCTCGATACAAACCGAAGTCGGGAAAGAACGCCCGCCCTCCGCTGAAAAGTGCATCATTAACTTTTTGACAGCAGAAGAACCCTCATAGCCGTGCGGAGGGGGGAGAAAAAGAAGGATTAGGTGCACATCACATATCTCTTGGGAGATAGGAGAATAGCTTCCGACTTCTTCATCATAAATTCTTACAGATACTAACCCAAATTCTTACAGATACTAACCCAAAACTAAAATCAGTATCTGGGGATCCTTCAAGGATGTTCCAGAAATACTTTTTGCAAAGGTGTGATGAGATCTCATGTACATCCGTACCATGTTCAAGGAGAGAGAGAGAGAGCCAATATTTTTTATTGATAAGTCTCCGCTGACGATGGCTGTCATTAACAGGATACACGCGTTTGCACTTTTTTCGTCGGTTGTCATGGTTATTTCGCTGGGAATTTACCTCAGCAATGACGTTTGGAAGCTGAAGGTAAATGCTGTTATTTAATAGTATATTGATGATATCGTCTATAAGAATTTAAAAAAAAATGAATAATGCATGCAGCAATTGGGTGCGCTACAAAGCAGACGGAGGGCAGATAACGACGATTTGGAAAGCAGCTTCCAAAAGAGTCCCTATGCAAAAGTAACAGACCGCCTTGCACCTTACAGGCCGAACCCTCCTCATGATTTCTCAGAGAGATTAGACAGAGCTCTAAGAAGGAATTTGCTTCTCATCGATTCCAAATCAAGAACTGCAGTGCATAAAACGTATGTGGAAGACTCCTTTAAACTAATAAAAGATATTAATGGCAGAGAGCGAAAAGTATTTCAAAAGACAACAATTAAATCACTTATCATGGTGATTTGGTCTTGTACTAACCTTCCAAATGTACCCATCATTGAATGCTATCAGGTTTTGGGTTCAAGGCACAAGTGGAGGGGTCCAAACCATTGATGTGTCTAGCTTCCCAAAATGCACCTGCCACGATTTCCAACGAGGTATACGTAGAATAACAGATCTTTTGAGTAAACTGTAAATGATGCAAAGAATTCCGATTTGGATGATTATCTCTCCATTAACAGCGAAATTCTCATATTTTTGGGCTTCTTAGGGCAACTACCTTGCCGGCACCTTCTCTATGTATATCTCAAGGTTCTCGGCTTGTCTCCGAACTCGCCGCTCATTTATCAAAAGGTAGTTGCCCGAAGTTACCAAAAAATGCTTCAGAGCAGTACTGCTGGAATCTGGTCTTATGACTTCAACTATTGTTTTTGAATGTTTTCCAGGCCCTCCTTCACCGGGAGTTGACGAAAATGTTTAGTTCGCTGCCTCTCCTTTCCTATGAAACTTGCGATTCCACTCAGATGAGAGAACGGGTCGATATATTGTTTTATTAATCTATGATTCTAGTTTTGGTTTGAATGATGTTTCATTTGTTTTATGGCAGTCTCGTTCGCGTCCATCTGCACGAAGCCATCTGCATAATGTCATTAAAAAGGCTTTCCATCATACATCTCAAGTCCAAGATGTATATCGGGGATATCAAAGCGGATTCTCATCCCCAGGATATCAGAACGGATTTGTGTCACCTAACGCTCAGAGCGCAACTTCGACGCCGGGACCTCCAAGCTTCGGAAAAGTTGTACGAATGAGCTGCACATGAGTTTTTCACGGGTGTGACTAATTATGTATAGGCATGAAGCAAAGCAATGTTGGAAATCGACCATTCCATCACATGAGACGCATCCCCGCTCAAGGATAGATGTAGTGTAATTGTTGTGTGTCCAAGTATCCCTACAACATTTCATGTTGTCATCAACACGTCACTGTCATTTTACTCATAATCAGTTTCATTGCTCGGCGTGCTGTGCATTTGAAACATCGCAATGATGTTCACAATAAATGAAATGGGCAAGGGCAAATGGAACAATTGCCGAATTCATCTGTCTGCTGCTTCACATGTAATGTGCAAACATGCGTGCAGTGTTTCCCCTCCATCATCCACTGCGATGCCTGTCTAGATGCATGTTGCCAGTTCAGCATTGTCGCAATGCAATTCTTGAATTCGATCCTTGTGAGAAGTCTATCTGTCATGACACATGCTGCTAGCATGTCTAGATGTGCTAACAATGCTACCACATCTAGATGTGTACGTGCGTGTGCACCCACACCGCTGTCTAGCTAGCTACATGCACGTCTAGACCTAGAGCTAGACGTACATGCATGCGTGCTGCTGGCTTGATTATGCTACATAGTCTAGTAGTGCTATGTAGAGCTAGAGAGTGCATAGTATTTGCTGTGCCTAGCTAGCTAGAGCTATCTAGCCATGGAGCTAGATGAGCAACACTCAAGTCCACAATGTCTGCGCATGTGGATGCACACACACACACACACACACACACACACACACACACACACACACACATCTAGACATGTGGACTCACTTCGGCCACCTAGCCAAGCCCAGCTAGCCAGAACTAGAGAACCAGAGAATGTAGCGCGTACCACTACGCGGGCACAAGTCACGTGCGACAACAAAGGGGTTGTCGCGGATATAGAATATAGATAACGTAGATATTAATACAGCATAGGCACGTGGGTTCCGGCGGGACTCATGGCAGCACACCGGAAGTGTGCTGCCCCACGTGCGGCGGCATTCGCGAAAGCTTCGCGAATGATTACGCAGTGCACGATTTAATAAAAATATAATCTTTAATAAAAATAAACACAACTCTTCAAAAGGAAGCAAACGTGCCTTTCCCCCCCCCTGCCTACTTGTGCACGTAGCGCCTCGGCCTGTGAACACCTTACGCGCAACAACCTTTGGCTTCCACACACGGGAAACGATTTGACTAACAATGTCACAGCAGCTAGAAGAACAGCAGGACTTTGGCTCGCAGGCCGTGCAAGGGCACGAGCAGAAACAGGAAAGGAAGGGCGATACGGACGCTAAGGAAGGAGGAGGAACACCTCCACAGGCACCGCCGGGACCAGCACCCGGGATTAAGAAAGCAGATGCAGCAGCAGAGGCACTGGAGAACTTCTACGAGGCGGACGACGAGGACGTGGCCGCCGAAAGCAAGAAGGTCGTAATGGCATTACGAGCCTTGCGACCCAGGGCGAGCAACTACGCCAAACTGAAAGTATCGATAGAATACAAGTATCAGACACATGATGTTTGGGCAGCTATCATGCAGGACATCATGGATTACGAAGCAGACTTACCTCCAGAGTGGGCAGCTTTGTTTAGGAACGACGGGGGTCTGGGCGCCTCGCGGGGGACGACCCAGAGCACCGTCAAGCAGCAGCAGCCGGTACAGCGGAACACCCAGTTCATGTCTGTTAAAACAGCACCGGTTATGATAACGAAATACAACGGGAAAAGAGGTGAGGCAAGGAGGTGGTGGAAGAACGCTAGGAGTATACTCTGCGACTTTACCCCTAACCCCACCGAAAACGACAAGCTCAAATGGCTAGCTATAATAAAGCAAGCCATGGACCTTTACGAGACAGGCAGGACCCGGATCAGGCAGCTAGAGAAAATACACACTACAGTTAGTGGGCTACGAGACGTTGAGGCGATAATGAAGGCTTTTGTAAATGAACAGGATGCTAACTCCCTACCCCAGGCTATTAGAAAATACAGAGCAATGATGCAGCATGAGAGAGAACCTGTTAGAGACTTTGCCACGCGCTTCCAGGATATGATCGACGAACTACATGATTTTAATTACAACACAGGTGATGATCAGGCAAGGTTTGAAGAGTTCAAGTTAAAGATAAAGGAATCCACTTACGTTACGGAGAAAGGCTACACCACGATGGAGGCAGCAGTGCAGGCTATATCCCTACGCGAGCAGGAGCAGGACCGCAAGTTTACCAGCCCTAAGGTACCTGGCATAGGAAACATTAACGCTATTAAGCCGCAGCGAGACTGGTACAAGGACAGGGAAGGTAACCGACGTTGCGGATACTGCTCACGTAAAGGGAAACACACCGCTAAAGACTGCAGAGACAGGAAAGAAGGACGACCCAGGATGACGATCAGGCAGCTCAACGAACACTACGAGAAGTTAAAGAGAAAGAAAGGCAGAGGACAAGGATATAACAACAGCAAATGGCAAGGCAGCAACAACGGGAAGAACAATAAATATAAGAACAAAAAGCAGAACAGTATCAATGCTATACAGCAGCAGATAAACGGAATATTAGATCACCTTAAGCAGGCGCCGACGAAGACAGCAGTACCAGCAACGCAGGACCAAGACAAGCCCATGACCCTAGACGACATAAAGAACTTAGGAGTATGCAACATTAATGACGAAGACGCTAACAGGACTATCAAAGTTGCTATGACCAAGGTTAAAGTTAAAGACAGCTACGGAGACTACAAGAAACTACCTGCCCTTTGGGATAGTGGCAGCATGCCGAAGTCCTTCATAAGCCTAAGCACAGTAAGAAGGTTAGGACTATTGGATCAAGTGACTAAGAAAGAACGTAAATATGCTCAAGCAGACGGAAGCTCTTCCATGAAGACCGTCGGTGAGCTAATGCTAAAGCTACAGATACCTGGCAGCGACGCGGAGACCCAAATCAAGACCCGAGTAGCCATGACTTTATCCATGGAACTACTCCTCGGACAGGATGCCCTAGAAAAATTAGGGGGGATCATATCATTCTACAATCACAAGATATACTTTGCTAAGTTGCCAAAGAAGTCAGGCAGGACCATCAGCCAGAACATGATACGGCTTGACGAGTGGACCTCTGAGTCAAGCGTTAATGCGTTAGAGTTTATGGACCTAGCGGACAACAAGCTACCTACACCTACCGAGCTACGGAAGAAGAACCCCGGCAAGACCATCCGACAGATAACGGAGCTACTGGACAAGACCCCCCCAGCTGATGATTGGGATATCGACAAAGGCAAAAAGTACATTAATAAAATATTAAACGAGAACTCTGACATCACCAAGCCGACGACATTCCTTGTGCTCGGACTTCTTCG
>ADNK01003229.1:37500-46582 GCA_000320545.1 Bigelowiella natans CCMP2755 | reverse complement strand
CTGAATCAGGCCATTCCGTCTCTCACTCCCCCCCCCCTCTACCAATTGATAATTCTCGAAATCACAGAGAGGCTTCAGATCTGCTAGATTCTTGGGCGGATGCAGCTGACCACCTAGTCGAGGAGAGAAGGCGGAGGCGAATGCTGCTCGCTGCAAAAAGGAGGAGTGCCAATAAACCGAAGCACGGCAAGAAGAAAGGAGGAGGAGAGAGTGGCGGTCATTTTCTACTCTCTCCCAATACGCCTCCCCCCCCCCCTCCTCCAGGTTGCTCGAATGATGCTCTGCCCAGTGCGCGTGTTTATTGAATATCAAGCGGCAGAGGGGGGTGGGTGGAGGACTGCAATTTCTGGCTCTCGATGATGGATTTCTGCATATATTATTGTCGTCGTCGTCGTCGTTGTTGTTGTTGTTGTTGTTGTTGTTGTTGTGTGTGTGTTTCGCTCTCTCTCTCTCTCTCTCTCTCTCTCTCTCTCCCCCTCCCCCCCCTTGTAAATATGTTACCGCTCCCAGTGGCCTCCAGCCGTTTGGCGAGTCAGGAAACATCGGCAGCGACAGATAGGGAGGAGGAGGAGGAGGAGACAGAGAGGGAAGCCACAGAGAGTGGTGAAGAGCGGAAGAGCATCAGCGGCAACAGCACCCGAGCCATCCCAACCCGCAGCAGCAGTCGACACCGCACAGGAGCGCTCAAGGCAGCGAGGAGGGGGGAGGGCTCGCGTTGTGAGAAAGGTATTAACGCCTTTGACACACACACACACACACACACACACACACACATGTAAATATATATATATATATATATATATATATATATATACAAATATTCATATTATTACCTCAACAACGAACGCAGGGTGGTTTCGCACCACGATGCATCGTGTAGATGCGTTCGGTCGGAAGCCGGTATCCGTGAAGATCGACCTGACCAACTTTAGCTGGTACTTCAACGTCGTTCAGGGCATTGGCCTCGGAGTAGCTGTGGCTATTGAAGTGGCTAATCTGGAGCAAAAATCCATGGAAATGCGCGCGCAGGAAAGAGGCAAGGCGAAGCAGCTGCAGACGGATGAGGCTCTTCGTGAATTCTTGGAAGCTAAAGAGGTTGGCTGCGCATGCTCTCTCTCTCTCTGTCTCTCTCTCTCTCTCTCTCTCTCTCTCTCTCTCTTTCTTTCTCTTTCTTTCTCTCTTCATTTTTGTCTATCTATGTAGTGTGTAAGTTCAAGTGTGTTTGTGTGTATGTGTGTGTGTCTGAAGCTCTGTTTGCAACACTCGCTCCATCCCTCCATATCACCCCCCCCCCCCCTCCTCTTCCTCCTTCTTCTTCAGGAGCTGATGGAAACACAACAGTGTGTGCGAGAGAAGATAAGAACGCTGAAGACAGTGGAGAAGATGATGCATTCGGTGCTATCGATCGTATCTCCAAGGCTGCGAAAGGCGTCTTTGGTGACCTCTGCACACGTCTCAGGAGGACGAAGGGGAGCTGTCGGTGTGCAGGTAGTATAATGATGATGATGGTGATGGTGATGGTGGTGAGAGCACCTGAAGCAATATCATGCTGGGGGAGACCGTTGCACGTCGTCGCGCAGCAAATTGGAACTGTTTTCAGTGCTTCTTCTCGAATGGTTTACTAGTTTTTTTGAGAAGCGCATGCATTTGCCATAATATGTATACGTATAAAGATATATATATATATATATATATATATATATATATATATATTAATATATATATTCAGGTGGAGGGCCTTGTCTTCGATTGCGTGCTGCCGTCGTTTTCGCTGCCAATCCCGGCATTTACGCTCGATAGAAAGGATGTTCCTGCCCTTCGGATTGAGGCGCTCAAGAATGACGAGGTTAAGTCGATAAGATGCTTCTCTCCTCAGCCGCCGCTCCTCCTCCTCCTCCTCCTCCTCCCTCCCCCCCCTCTTTCTCCTCGTTTTCTTCTTCATCGTCTTCCTCCCATTTCTGAGCGTCTCTCTGCGGCTGTGATTAGACGGGAGAGATGACGTTCTTCATCAGTCCAAAGATCGATTTGGAGAGGTATGTCTTGCGCTCGCTTGCTTGCTCCTTTTCTTGCTGCGAAATCTCCAACAATAGCAACAACAATAAAGATAACAACAACAATAAAAATAACAACAACCATCGGCACGTACGACACAGTAACGCCTTGTATGGTCTCCACTGCGTCGCTTTCATCGATGATTTGCTAAAGCAGCTCGCGAGTCATTGCTGGTTATGTTGTTGTTCGCGACCATCAACAGATACGCTGCCTTGCTGGGGCCAAACTTCCTACAAAATTCTCACGTGTTGGATGCAATCTACGAGCTGCAGCAGCTCAATAGTAGCAGAAATAGTAGTAGTAGTAGTAAAAATACAGCTGCTGAAGGCCCTTCTTCAGCTTCGTCGTTATCTGCTGTGGAGCAGCAAATAGCTGCTGCTTCGATGACGACGACGGTGACGCGGAGGGGGGGGGATGGGGAGGAGGCCAAGGCCAGCGATCACAAGCCGTCCCCCATATCACCGTCGATAGCACGACGAGAATCTCTCGGGGACCAATGCAAGATCGGGCTGTTCTTCCCTGAAGATAAGAACGACCGAAGCAGCGATGGTGATGGTGATGGTGATGATGATGATGATGATGATGACGACGACGACAGGAGCGAAGGGAAGAGTGGCGGAATGGGCGCCTCTTCTCGCCCCCCCCCCCCCCTTCCTCACCGCCATCATTGCCATCCCGCATTCGCGCCGTGTCCCTGATGACCCCTCCCAGTAGCGCGGAGAGCAGCTATCACCGTCGCGCAATGTCTGTTCTGATGTCGGCAGTACAGTTGAACGTGTTTCCGATGGTCGATGAGGAGGCGGGGGGGGGTATATGCGGAGCGGTAAGTAGTTTGACATCATGATTACAGCATGGTGGGTGGTGGAGGCGCTTGTTATTGTGGTGGTTGCTGTCATTGTTGCCCTATCTCTAGAAAGACAAGCAGGTAAACACCGTGTACATGGGACTGCTGCCTACATGTGTAATTTATATAAGTGCTTGTGCGGGTTTGGATGTTTGGGTGTCCGTGACTTCTCCCTTCTCTCCTCCCCCCCCCCCCCTCCCGAATGACTCCCCTTTCAACCCACCCATCCCCTCCTCGAAAGGTGAGGCTGGTGATTCACAAGCTCCGTGTGTCTTGCCTCACCCGTTCCTTGCTGCTACTGGTCTTCGCTCTTGCTCTTGAGCAGGAAATAGCGGTTGATGATGACGATGGGAGGGGGGAGGGGGGGGGGGGTGTTACGAATGAAAGGAAAGAGCAGGATGAGAGACGAGAGAGGGGGCAGAAGGAGTCGAGAGGAGGAGGAAGAGGAGGAGGAGGAGGAGGCAATATTGCGAGGAGGGGCGGAAAGAAGGTACTACTCCTACTACTACCGCTACTACTACTACTACTACTACTACTACTTAACCAGATCGACCATCCCCATGCACAGACAATCACCATAGGAAATGATGAGACGAGATCGGGGGAGAGAGAGAGAGAGAGAGAGAGAGAGAGAGCAGAGAGAGCAGGGAGAGCATATATCATCACACGCACTTCACGCTCAAATATAAATACCTGCGAGCGTTCTACGGAGCATAAAACACACAAGAGGCGTTGCTTGTCACCACAGGCCGCCGGAGACCGCCCCCCTCTCAAATCAGCCTTGGATCGTAAACTTCCGGGGTTACAAGGGGTGAACGCCCCACAATCCCCACCCCCCCACGACGATCGACAAATAGAGGCGCTCATAGGAACTGAGGTTCTGCGATGGGCGGAGATTTTTGTAAAGTATATCGTCCGTGATGAACATGGACTCAGTGTGAAGCTGCGGCCGATCAAGGTAACTATAGTAAAATGGGGGGGGGGGGGGAAGGCTGCCAAGCAGTTGCTACTCGGTTTTTTCCGCTTTCGAAAATAATCAATATGTTGGTGAGTTTGTGATTTATTTACCTATTTATTGTATTTATTTGTATGGAATATGAGATGAAGGTTGTGTGGGAGCCGCCTCCTCTGTGTAGCAAATTGGGATTTTTCCTTTGGTGTATAAGATGTGCAGCAGCCGCCTCGTGGCACTCCTCTCATTTCTCACATCGTTCTTCTCATCGTTCTTCTTATTTTTGTCATCATCTATCTCCATTGTTATGGCATCTATATCTGATGAAGATCGAGTTGAAGAAGGAGGGACCTCATTATCATCATCATCGTGGCACTGCCACTACCAAGCGACAACCAAATCACAGCAGCCAAACAAGTACTAACACACGTGGACATTGCTCCGAAGCTTTGTTGTATATATCTCCTCTATATCTAATATTCATATATATATATATATATATATATATATTACGTTAATACTGGGGAAGGGGGGGGGGGGAGGAAGACAGAGACAGAATAGGAAAAATCCTCCTCTCCACCACGCCCCCACACACAATCACATCGTCACGTACCATGTACCACAACAAGGAGGCGGTGAGAAAACAAGAAGCAGGAGCCCGTCTTCAAGCCGTCGCCAGAGAGTTAAGATTGGGAAGACAAGTCCGTTTTTCGAGGACGGGGGGGAGGCAAAGAACAGCGGTGATGCCTATTTCGTATGTTATTAATAATGGGCACGATTATTAGCAATGTGATTACCACAATATCTCTCTCTCTTCTCTCTCTCTCTCTCTCTCTCTCTCTCTCTCTCTTTCTCTTTGTCTCTATTTTCCACTCTGGATGCTACTCTCACATTTCTCCTCCCTCCCCTCTTCTTCTATTATCTCCCATCATCATCATCAAGATCCGTCGGAAGTCATGGTATCGATATCCGGTGGGCAAGGCGAAGCTGGGGGGGGTCATAATGATCCCCATCGTCGCAGTTGCAGTGATAGTGAATCGGTAGTGCATGTACGACTTCACATCGACCTAAAGGTGACACACACACGCGCGCGCGCGCACACACACATATGATATATATATATATATATATATATATATATATATATATATATATATATATATAATATGCGCTATGTAGCCAGTGCTTTCGTACGTGCAGCGTGTCTGTATGTGTGTGTATGTGTATGTTTGTGTGTGTGTGTGTGTGTGTGTGTGTGTGCGTGTAAGGTGCTATGAAAGTACTGATATCGCGGGTGATTTATTATTTCGCGAAGCGCTGATCTTAGATGTCGTAGAAGAAAATCCATCGATGTTTGCACGTTCATGTGTGCCCTATCCCATGCCGACGACATATTCATCGGAATTGCTCTTATGTATGGCAGGGTTTGTTGGACGATATTTTCGCTTTGGTCGCTATGGGCAACGAAGAGTAAGGCGATGTTGCCAGCAGGGGATCAATTCCAATTCCTGCAATGGCTGCCGGGAAGTAATAGCGAGTATTGGTTGTGAGCAATTTATGATATTATCTTCTAGTGTCATCGTTATCGATCCGTGATTGTGCGCTCCTTATGTTGCTGATTAATGAAATGAAAATAGTTCCACGTGCGATTGATCGCCGCGTCTAGACGTGCGCGCGTGTAGCATGCATGTGTTGCCATTTGCCACAGTAGTGCCTCGCATTTGTGATCGCAAGTGACCAACCAGCACAGTCTCGTTGCATTTGACTCATGTTGCACCTTTGCCAATTTGCCAATTGCTACATTGACTGAAACACATGCGCGTGCAATTCGCGGATGGCAGCACCACTAGCTAGCTAGGCTGGCGATGCGAGGAATCGAAACAACGAATGCGTGCGTGCGACACTGTTCACATCTAGACATGTCTAGATGTTGTGATGTGGCATTCGTTGTTCAATGCATGTTTAGGTAAATCTGGAAATTGTGCACAACTAGCTAGCTAGAGATGCTTGGCTGTGCTGATTGTTCATGGTGATTACTGCTTGTTATACGAATGCGCGCTGCTTGTGGCCTGCTAGCCTGGCTAGCTGGACAACTGCAATGTGAACGAAGCTGTCTGTGCCTCTGTGTTAGCCTGAGTGCGGGTCGATGAATGATCTGCATGAATGGTGAGCATTGCTGGATTGGGTTGGACACGCGCGCATCGCACAGTAGAGCGAGCGCACCGTAGCGTCGTGGCAAACCAGCATGCTAAATGGATGCAAACATGCACAACTGCAAATCGCAACATTTCATACAACTAATTAACCAATCAATGACCGCAAATGAAACTTGTCCTGGTCACCAGTGCACTCGAGTGCTTGAGCTTGTCGTCATTACGAATGATGACTCATGCAGACCCATCTAGCCATGTTGCATGTACTAGTGCATGCCAAGTGATGCAACAATGTGACAAAGTAGATTCATTGTTTCCCCGACAGCTTCTAATGTTGCTTCCTAGCTTCTTCTAGCATCTGCGCTGCATGCATGATCGACATGGCGCACATGGATTGATGGAAGACGCATGCTCGCCACACAAACTACTCATTCATTTAAGAAACTAGAGAAACATGACAGCTTGCGCGCAGCATGCATGAACATATCAGAAATATCAAGCACAAGTCGCTTGTCGTCTATCCAATCATATAGGATTTTCGGATGTCGGCTAATGGGTCAACCGATGTCTCAACCTTAGCTTTTTTTTCCTCCCCACCCTCCTTCATATTCTGCTGCCTCTTGATGCTACTGCCCCCACTATTTTCTCCCCTTTCCTGCTCTTTGACAATCTGCTCCACCTCTTTATCATCCTCAACATTTGCTATATCTCCAGCTGTCATATCTTGTCGCTTCAACCACCCGTTCGCGCGCATGACGTCCGTTCCCATCTCGCACACCTGACGAGAATGAGGCATTGCGCGAGGACAAGAGAGAGAGAGAGAGAGAGAGAGAGAGAGAGAGAGAGAGAGAAAGAGAGAGAGGAGGGGGGCGGGGAAGATGGAGAAAGGGCAATTATAGGGGAGAAAGGGCAATGAAACGTTAATTTACGAAATATTCGATTGAGACATGGACTCCGATTACACTTGATTATGTTGTTGCAATATCATTCATCGCTGCGTAGGAGTCCATATATTGGCCCCTCTCTCACCTGCAAAATCACTCTTTTCATCTTTTCCAAGTCCGGCATGACTTGCGGGAATGGAGCGCCGGCTGGAATGTTGTCATCAGTGCTGGGCTTTGGCATCGTTGCAATCCACTGAATATCCGAGGGGGAGGGGGAGGGGGATGGGGATGGGGAAGCAAATTGGAGAATCGCTCATATTACGCAAGTACTATTAGCTCCCTGAGGCAAAGCTCCGATGGTGCAACAACAACAATAACAACAACTGCTGTCCTGTTTGTACTTCCTTTCTTATGCTGTGTGTATCGTTCATCCTACCGACCTTATAAATGATGCGGCACATTGAGTCCACGACGACAACGCCGAGATTCGGAGTCTTGAATCCGTGAACACCCCTGAAAGCTTTGCTCCCCATCATTGCCAGGTACTTTGAGTAGCTGATTCTCCCTACATATGCCTCGGAGACCTTTCGCGCGGGCGCACACACACACACACACACACAAACACCACACATAACGCATATTGACATAAGTTACTTCGATCGGTTCTTGTCATCGTCGTTCCATAAGCATAAGAAGCATCATTATCATCATCATCATCATTATTCGTTGACGCCGCCACCGCCATCGCCATCAGCATCACATCCCATCCCCCCGTCATCATGATGGTCGGCACTATAACCTTGAGGGACATATCCGAGAGAATCGGAAACTTAAGCTTCAACTTCTCTGCAAGACACCTGTTGGAGAATGGCTACACGACGCACAGACACACATACCCACATACCCACACACATTCAGATATTATATATATATATATATATATATATATATATATATATATATATGTGTGTGTTTGTGTGAAATTGCCTGGTCTCTATTTATAGCCAATACTCTCGTTCCGAGTGCCGTGAGAGCCTTGAAGTCTCTAGAAACGAAGAAATTCGTCAATATTGATGGTACAACCAAACAGAGGGATTGCAGCCTGTATGCTTGCAATATAAAAATTAGTACAATCGACTACACATTTACTCATTGTAAGTGTGCGCGCGTAGGCGGCGTGTGAATTACCTGTTAAATTCGACGAGTACACGACTTGAGTAGCTCTAAAAAATAGAAGCAGCAGCACTCAGGGATGAGAAAGAGCATTACGCAGGATTTGCATATCCACTCCTCCTCCTATTTTGTGTACAGGTAGGTCGTTGTGCATATGTCATATTCATCGCACCCTCTCCTCATCCCGTAGGGGCAGTATATATGCATTTAGAAACGACGAGAAAGGCTACTTACTTTTGTATTAGTAAGAGACTCCTCGAGCCCCACAGGAAGGAAAACCAGGATGACGGCGTTTTTCACCCCCATTAAGCTTTCCGAGAGAGATTCCTTACCAAAAATCGTCAGAATTTAACTTAACATATTGGTGAGAAGAATAGAGACGAAATCTTTGAAGAAAACTAGCAATAATAATAGAGATACTGGAGCAATGCCGTAGAACAGGTTAACTGGAACACCCCTCCCCAATTCCTTGAAATGCATTTCTATGATGTGGCCAATATATTTGTAACGAACCTGTCTCGGAGGATCTTCCCCCCCTGGAGGGCAAGTCACGAGCGAGAATTCAGGAGCCTGAAAGCATGTATGTGATTTCCACAGTAACACAATTTCTCATCACGAAGCCCTCTGTGAGCCACAAAGACACCACAGCAGTAGTACACCCTCCCATAAACGCACTGATGTATTTGTCACTTCAGAGCCACATAGTCCTTGCCTTACCTGATCTCCGAGTTTTGTCTCGCCGTGCATAAATGAGCCCTCTCTCCAATATTCTGGAAGCTGTGGAGGAGCACATTGGTCAGCTCACTCCACAAAATATGAATGTACATCTGCATGTATTCCTATTTGAATGCACCTCTTCATCGCTAGATTCTGATATCTCGTCCGCATCCTCGTCCTCCTCCTCTTTCTCCCTCATTGCCTGCGATGGAAACCGTCACAATGCAAGCTCATATTACACAACGTGGTGAGAAACACTTGAAGCAGTGTCTACGGTGAATTCTACAAACTAGACGGCGATGAAGCA
>ADNK01003229.1:0-30000 GCA_000320545.1 Bigelowiella natans CCMP2755 | reverse complement strand
ACTCAAACATCGGAAGTGACAAATCCCTTGTAGACGACTTGACATGAAAGAGGTATTGTAAGCTGGAGAGTGCCATTTTGGCACGATCCGCTGAGATTAAGCCTTCGTTTCTTCGATTTGTCCTTCGATTTCACAAACGATCATCCACACTCAAAAACATAGCTAATAACGCGATCACAGCTCTGTATCACACACATCCTTACATGTGTGTGATGCTTGTTGCTGGTTGTGTTATTTTGTCCCCTCTCCCGTTTCAATAAGTACGGGGTCTTTTTATTCTCTCTCACCATACTCTCATCATATATAATTGCGGGGCTTTAATATAAACACCCTAGGCACCACCAATTTGTCGAGTCATTCTATTTTATGCGGGTCTTTATAGTTATTCCCTGAGTGTTGTACCCTGCGACAAGGACTTCACCTTCCTCGAAACTCGAATTGAAGTTGACTATTTTCGACAAGCTGCCATCCAGGATCGTAATTATCATTATTCTTACGGAACCCTGCACAATCCTTTGAGATTAAGCCTTGTTGTACTGGGTATTTTTGTTCTTTTTTCCACCCTCGATATATAAGTGCGGGGCTTTAATATTCATTTTTTTTTAGCAACCGATTTGCTATCATTTTTTTCTATGCGGGAACTTGTATTAAACCCTGATAATTTTACACTGCGACAAGAATTATGATGAATTAGTGACGTCTGTCTAATCAACCCCAGCACCTTTGTTGCCTCGGAACACAGTCTGGGCCTTACCCTCATCTTCAGGGAGAAGAGTCAGCAGTCATTCTTTTCCTTAGATCTAGATAATATATCTTAATCGTGCACTCAGAGTTCAGCTCTATGAGCTAAGTGTGTGTTCAATCGCTACATCCATCGTTCAGGGCAAATGCCATGGAGAGGCAAGGGAGACGGTTACCTTCACTACTGACAAAACGAGCTTTTCTGGCTAGCTTGGTTTCTCTGGGAGCTCTTCTGGCGGCAGGATTTGTGTGGGTAAATCCCGCAAACACCGCAGTTGTGTCCCATGATCATGGGGTTCTCGAACAACAATAATGGAGTTCAATGTTGCTCTTCAACATTCAATGCACAGTTTCTTTCCCATCATCTCTGAATTTCAGGCCATATTTTCTGATCCATTGCTTGACGAAGGCCAAAGGAATGGAAGTAGAAATTCAGCAACAACGTCAACGTCTGCAGCAGGAAGAGAAAGAAAGAAACGGAAGAAGACCCCTCAACAAAAACTGAAGTAACATGTTGCAGCGTAATGGCCTCGTTGCTGTGAGTGGAAAGCTAAAATGAATATTCGATATCCCAGAGACGCTGAAATTCGAGGCAACAAACTGCAGAACAAAATAGCAGCGATCTCAGGTCCAAATGCTAATTTCTCTGACGTCTTTCTTCATCTTGTTCAATTGGCTCAATTTTAGACCGGCGTCGCGGCATCGTTGCAACTGTCGCTGCACATCTGTGGGTGCTCAAATCAAAGAAGGAGCTCGCTACTTCGAGACACTTTGTTGAAAGAGTCATTCAGTGCGCCAAAGAGGCAAAAAAATATGTACAGGAAGCTGGGCTCTTGGAGCAAACTGCTGAGCGAATTATTTGGGACATCGACGAAGTTCTGAGTCATGGAGACATTGAGGTGTGAAGTGTTTTGTCAATGAAAGCTAGCATTTCTGCACCGTTTGTTGTGGGTCTGATTTTTTTCTGTTTGGTGCGATCACTGCCAAGATGCGACGAAGGCGCAAAGCGCTTGTTTTGCGCACGAAGTCGTTCATGAAACAGGCGGCCATGTGTACACGTCCTCTGAAATGGGTGCAAAAAGTGGACGTGCTGATTGGAAAGATCACTAAATCGACACAGTTTCGTAGTTCATCGAGCAACATGACGGTGCTTGTCGAGTTGCTCAGACTAATTCTACGCGATGATCATTGACAACCACATTTGCCTAACATCTGATGAACCCCAGGTTGTCTCCTGCGATGAGCAGTCCAACATGCAACAGCGCAATGAGAAGGTGTCATTGGCGACTCAAACGCAAAAATTCACAATCAGAATCTTCTTTTTCTGATCTGTGAGTGATACAAGACATGCGACTATGGGTGCAGCCAATGGCATAATTGAATGTGGTCTGTCTTGCTCGATTGATGCACGCAGACACGTAGTGCATCTAGTTCTGTGCCACGATACACATGCTAGCATGGATCGCTCTTAGCGACACTGTCGCGCACAGCCAGTCTAGATGTGCCAATGATTACGCAAATGCAATGATGTGCGTAAATGCTGCTTCCTTGCAAGATGCAATGTTGTTTTCATGACTGTGATTTAAAATTGACATGTTTATCAATGTCTAGAACATGTTCAAACGCATCGATCACTGCTATGACATCTGTGAGTGCTTGCGCTTTGTTGAGATACTTACCGGTGCGGACTCAACTGAACCCCGAATTTCCATAGACTTCGCGTGGAACCAATACCTGTGACAAGGTTTTTAAAGACTGTTTTTCAGATAACCTCAGGGGTTGAGAATCATGAAAGTAAAAACAATAAGTCATACAAACAGAATCTAGGATACAACTGATGATCGCTGTACGTTTATACTCTACTAAACGTGTTCTTGGACCGCGTTACATAAAGAAACATGGTACATAGGTGATAACCAAAGTTAACTAATTTTTAAAGTGTCAATTTTACTCCAGATACAGAAATATTAACCGTTAAAATTGACGTAATATGATTTTTCTTCCTCTCTCCTTTATTCAATTCTTATCAACATCCTCTTGTTAACTAAACTTGTGTTGGTGAAATCGTTACTCATGGCGGCGACTGTCGCTAAAATACTCGACTTTGATCTGTATCAATGTGAATAGGTTATGCAAGTTTCACGTGAGAGCGCACATGTTTGTGTTGTGTGTCGCGGTTCTATTGTATTTACACATACCCTACACCATATACGCACAAGTACACCCAGAGACTCGCACAAACACACACACACACACACATACACGCCCTTCGTATGCTCACCTGCTGCCTATGCACCTTACGGACAACTGCTAACTTCCATTGCCTACAATTAACGCAACGGACCCACAAAATGAAAGACTGTTAACCCCTTTCAATGCCTCTCTAGAGGGATTTGTCGTAACCAGCTTCTATATTTAATTGGGATTTTCAATTACTAGTAGCCTTCAACAGAAAGTGTCACTGTTAAACAGACGATTTTGCTTTGATACATAATAAAAATACAGTGATATATTACAATTCCGATACATGTTTTCTCGCTTATTCTTCTATCCAGCATCCTATCACGTATCTCTTCATTGGCACCTTGGGAGGGGACGTGTAATGTATACTTGAACCTTCTCACCCACAGTGTATGGCGTGCGTGTGTCGTTGCCACCACCAGTGTAGAAACCGGGTGGAGCAAATCGGTAAGAATCTACGTCTGGGTTGATCCACTCGTCCCAACGATTGTCCCAATTTGTAAAATGCACGAATAATCGTGTGATAGCTCCTCCCACCCCCAGGTCTTGTGACTGGTTGGAATACAACGCAATGGGGGGAAAAAGAAGAGAATGACAATGGGTAGTTAGCTAAGTCTTGATCATGGACAGTATATCATTAGATGTTGAAACTTGTAGATGTTAATGTGTGTGTGTGTGTGTGTGTAAACTTAGGAGTGAGCAGATGTGAGTAAGTGTAAGTGGTGAAGTGTCTGAGTGAGCAAACGTGTGTCTACGCGTGTGCATGTGTGCATGTGTGTAAGCTTTACCCTCTGCTTCTTCACAATTTGAGCCCTAAGCCACATTCCAACATGATCGCGACAATCCACCTTAGCATTATCGTCACCACTATCATCATTGTCACCCCCAAAAGTAGAACTTGTGTGGATGCATCTTTTACATTTCTTTTCGCACGAATGATGGCGAGACGATGCTGTAATTACAACATAATAACTCGTTTGATGATTACTTCAGTTCCTTCCTGAAATGCTAGCCCTCCCATTAGTGCCACACGTAGTGTAGTCTTGGCCTCATGCGCAGTACGCTCTAGCTCTTGGATCTTTCGGGAACAAAACAACAACAGGTAGTTGGAGTACAAATGGCAATGCTTCTGTGTTTAATTATTCTACAGAGATGACTTGTTCAGACACGAAAGATATGTGTTTGCACAGTATTCAGAGATTGTTTCCGAAGAACTACCACAGTTTGTTGCCATGTCCTAACACCATGGCTTTGAGGACAGACTTGCAACTCCACAAACCGAATCATGCTCATCATCATCATAACTATTGCCCTTGTCATCATCGTTGTAGTATATAGTTAATTATATTTGGATGCCCTTTCAGACATCAACCGTGTTTTAATACCGCTACTACTGGTACTGCGGTACCTACCTGATGTTTCATACGAGAAAGAGATCCCTGAACGAGTTTTGCATGATTGACAGCTTCGTGAATGTAGTGGTTTTGCTCGTCTTTCCGTTTAAACGGGACCTTACACTAACAAAACACATATAGGATAACAATGGAAAATGGTGATGATGATTGCTACGCCTCATAGTAGCGGTCACTGCAGCATGAGCAATCGTGCAGCAAAACAATCGACGTTCTTCCTTTGATCCATCTTCTATCGTTAGTGTTGATTGTTTACCCCCGCCTCATAATGCACGCAATATGTTACTGACTCGGGGCACGTCATAATCTCATGCTGCGTCTGTGTATCATCAACAACTATCATTCAGTACAAGCCCCTTATATAGCACCGAAATAATTTAAACAAACACAAATTTCTTCCACATCTCATGGCTGCTGCTGCTGCTGCTGCTGCTGCTGCTGTGCAGAGATAATGATACTCGTCGAGTTGATTAGTTATTGCCTCCTCTTTCCTCTTGACAAACACTTTGCAGTACTTGCATTCAGTGGCAGATTCGGGGCATGCTGATGCAGCATCATAACAACAGCCCGATAACAGCAGAGTACGAATTGATTTTTAAGATCAGAAAGTAGCCGTGGAAGAGAATAATAGATTTTGGGATAATGGACATTGAATAGGAACATCATCGTTTTTCCGGAAAACATTGATAACACCTTCGTTCTTATATATATATATATATATATATATATATATATATATGCTGGCGTATTCAGTATGCTTTTAAGTCGTTAGAAAAATAACTCTATTGCACTGTTTCTATTTAGTCGTGTCAATCAAAATTCATTTTTCTGTTGCTCAACGTGTGTAAATTGCACTTCCGCACCTGTTTCTATGTGAATGGCCATATCTCCCACTGAGATTTCCCTGAAACACAGCTGGCAAGGCTGCTCGGTGGTCCCAAAACAGAGGTATTATATGGAAATCGTTAAAACGGATGATGATGATGATGATGATGATGCAGCAAACATGGAAAACAAAAATTAGAAGTAAGGAATATTGCAGACTGCTGCAACCATGTGCCGCATTCATACAAATCTATCGGAATTTTGATTATGACTCCACTGACCAACAATCCTAAATGGGATTGACAACTAATACCTCGCGACGATGCGGGCAGACGTTCTCGTGGGACGAGATCGACTTCCGAAGAACGATCCTTTGTCAAACAGGCATGCGAACAGCAATTCAACGGTTAATAAGATATCAAAACTAGCAGTAAAGAAGAAGAAGAAGAAGAAGAAGAAGAAGAAGAAGTGCTGCATGCTTTATGGTTCTCATCTTAGGCCAGTAAAGAGCAATAAGTACATATAGCACACACACACACACACACGCTACGTTATATACTACCGATTGCATCCTGCAAAACGGCAGCCCACTTTCTCGAACGCGCACAACGACTTGTGAGCAGAGAGATCGGAAACTTTTCCTACCCAATTGCAATGCTGGTCATTCTCCCCCATTGCTACTCCAAGCCTCCCCTCAGTGCTCTTGTTTGCCATCCGTGGTCGTTTACGTGAGAGATACCTGATCGCGCATCAGGTGTGCTTGTTTCTTGACGACCGCACGGGCTCAAAAAATAGAATAGATTCTCAAAAGAGGACAACTTGCCCTCTTCTTGTGACATGGTTGTTTGTTTGATATATGAACATATAAATTACGAAGAGTTGCATAGGACGCAGGATTTTGCTTTTTTCATAGAAGGTGATAACACTGGCCAAGAAACGCTGATACTGTTTTGCAATCAACTGACTGACCTCGCCCTCGAGGAAGGAATGGTCTTGCTACCCGTACGTGAAATTGTCGGCAGAGCAGAAGGGCTGATTAAGAAGCTGGTATGCTTCTTTTCCTCGTCATTGCCTTTTATAGTTTTATCATCGCTACTGCCGTTATTTATGAGGAGCTCCCCAGAACTTATTTCACGCGAATTGGAGGATGAAATGGAGGCAGAAGTCACGGCGGTACGATATACAGTTGAGGAGGAGGAAGACGAGCTTTTATTATCGGTGATTATGCCTGCTCCCCTGCGCTCAAACATCATCATCGTCGTCATTGCAGGATCTTCTCGGTTGCGGGCCTGGTCACCTAATGCTACTGCCTTGCCTTCTTTTCCACCACCAACACTAGAAGTCACAGTGGGAGGTGTCCCCCCTCCCAAATCCTCTTTCTCCTCTTCCTCATTCCCTCCCTTGTTTTCATTGTTCAAATGCTCCTGCAACTGTTGATTCTCTGACTGTGCAGTTGCAACCTCGTCATTTGCAGCCCCATCGTTTTTGGTCTGCCAAGCGGCAGCTGCTGCTGCTGCTGCTGTTCCTGTTGCTACTGCGGCTTCCTGAGATTTACCCGCTGCTTCTCCGCCAACCATACTGCTGATGTTGCTCCTAGTTGTGGTGGTAGCGCTGGGTGCTGGTTTGTTAGCCCAATTGGAGCAGCGTATGCGGAGATTCCCAATAATACCTTCAAGCGGTCGTTGGGTAGTGAGGGTCTTCACGGTTAAGTGAGCCCGCCCAATGGGACACGTATTGTTTCTGCTGAGCCATCTAAATACATATAGCACCACCCGTAAGATGTCAGATAGAACACAGGAGAATAAAAAGAGAAGCCATAGTATTGGAGTTCAATGCTGATTCGACTTGCCCGGTAGCGGGTCTCCCGCAGGGGTACAACTGAATTCTTCCTCAAAATTTACAATATTTTTGGGGGGGGGTTTACGTTTGAATACATGCCAAGCAGTAGGAGTGCCCTTGCTGTTGAAAAGTTGGTGACAAGAAAGGATCAGTCAATAACTTGACGAACAGCGACACCGTCATGAAATCATCTATTCAGAGATGGAGACCTGACAACTTCGAGGAGACTGCATGACGTCATGACAAATTCCACAGATGAGGTGCCTGTCTGGAGTGTCGAGAAAAATCGCCGAATCTAGCCCCACTACATAGCAGTGCATTAAACATTTGCAAAGAAGGCAATTAGACAGCGTGGTTTAACAGAAAATAAGATTAGAAGGGTACTTATTTCTGTGAGGCCAAAGCTTTTTTACGTATTTACTCCATACTCTTGCTTCCTTTCCATACGTTTAGGCGCAAGCTGTAAAAAATTATACTTCGCTTATTCTACGTGTTCTTTGTGTTGCTGTATTTTCCAAGGAGAAAGGGTGTCAATTAGTCATCTGAAATGAAGAGACGAAAACTCTTTCGGTCGGGCGTTCCGATAAAATTATACTGATCACCAACTAGAGTATTACAAACCTAGAAGGGAGCAGGTTCTTTGTTGTCGATCGAAGTTCGATTTCTAGTTCGCTTCTAGTTTGTAATGCCGAAGGAGCGAAGGTGTAAGCGCTTCCTCCCTTGCACAGGGAAGGCAAGAGTCGGCCAAAGTTTTGCCCCAACTCCTAGGTTATAGGAAACCGGTCACCACTAGCGGCTAATTGCTTCTGGTGCTCATTTCTCAGGGTAGCCTTGCCCTTTCCTTCGTTGGTCCATTCCTCCTCGGAAAGGACGATTTCCATAATTAAGGTCTTCTACAGCAGTAATAAGATTATTACACGTTGGGGGCGTAGTTCAGTTGGTAGAACGCCTGCTTTGCAAGCAGGAGGTAGTGGGATCGAAACCTGCCGCCTCCACTTTTTTTTTTATTTTCCCTTGCAAGACGTAGAATTTTTTGCCAAAAATTTGAGGCCAGAATCCAGGGTTGTTACCAAATCATGTTAAAAATTGAAAAAAAGTTGTGGAGGCGGCAGGTTTCGATCCCACTACCTCCTGCTTGCAAAGCAGGCGTTCTACCAACTGAACTACGCCCCCAACTTTTATGTGAGAAAATCTGTAAATGTTAATATCTCACATGTCAATATCTGTAAATACATTCATAACACATACTAAAATAAAGGGAAATTATCAGTTGCGACAACCAGCAGCCTTTGGCTCACCATCCATCCGAGTCACGATTGGCACGATCGTGTCCCAGACCGACCCTTGATAGATAGATACCCGCACAACGACCACCGTGCACGGAATTGGTAGATTGCTCCCGCCTCTCATCATATCTAAGTGCTGAATTAAGCCCCATTACATTTCGAAGGTCATGGCAGCAGTTTGTCCCACATTCCGGTGGGCTCAGACGCGACACTTGGTATCCGTGACTGTACAACTGGTTGATGCAGCTGACATCAAGCACACCATCGAAGACAAACGCATTACCTTCAACGCTAACGTTAGAGGGAAACTCTATGAGTTCGACTTCGAACTGAAACACGCCATAGATGCGAAGGCAAGTATAAGCATGGGCAAGTTTGTATGTGACGCAGGTTAATGCTTCTCATATCTACGGCAGGTTTCGCGATTAAATACCGAAGGCCGAAATCCAAGGTTCGAACTTACAAAAGCAAATTCCAAGGTAGAAACTTCAGATGTCAGGGTATGTGCCCGCGTAATATAAAATTTGTAACGTTGGCAGCAATTTTGGAATTTACTCTGTGCTGACAAACGGCGTTTTAAAAACTACTGCAAGATCGATTTTGATAAGGTGGCCTACCATAAGATTGAAATATATAATCATTTAAGAATTAGCTTGAGCCACAAATGTAATTCAAAACCATTCCCAACATTTAGTGGAAGGATGAGGATGAACTATATGACGAAGACGATAATGATACAACGGAGGTAGTAGTCGCTGCTGACTTGTCCTTCCAGCCTCAAACCTATTTCTGAAAGCCTGCCTTCTTTCCTCTCGGAGGGTATAAATGCTATATGTGTTCAAACATAATATATATATATATATATATATATATATATATATATACATTTTACATAATGTATGCTACCTGTCGCTTTTGTTTCCCTGCTATCCTTCTCGGGGGATTGTTGATGTTGTTTGCAGGCGTTAGAAGATGGCGGGTCTAGCATCCCAGAGAGGGGAGAGGATTTCGGCAAAGACCTCAAAATTGATGCTATGGGACTTCCACCATCGTTCGGGGGCATGACACAGGTAGTTCTTTTTTAACAGTAATAACACCGTTCTTGAGAACCATTCCCATAACGATAGGACGACATATCGAACATGCTGAAAGAGGTAAGAATTGATTTTTTTTTCTGTGCCAACTTCGAGCTGATGACGGTATAATTAAAAGGAGAAACCTTCAAAGGGAAATGATCTGCCTGATAGTGATGATGAACCTCTACCAGACTTGGACCGAGCCCTAGCAGAAGGTAAAGTGTCCTGATTTTGTGACATGACTATAGGCATTTAACATATTATGGTGCTTCTTAGAATGTAAGATGCCACGTCTCATATAGACACGTATATCCAATATATATCATATACATTGTATGTACTATGGAGCTATTTTTTTTATGAGCACACTCACGTGCATGCACTGTCTAGCTGTGCATGTGTCTCAATATGCGCTTATTGTGTTCACACGATACTCTCATGCACGCACAGCATTGTGACATTGCGTTTCGCATCATGCTGCTGTCTGCACGACTTACTCATGCACTCACTTTCACGTACCACAGTACGTACGTACCTGCACCGCAATACAAGCGCCGCGTGTGGAGCTCGCATGCATACGATGTATACGGCATCGTTATTGGAATGCACACCTGCGCAAGTACCGTGACTGCGATGTGTATATAGTGCGCTGATGAGATGAAAGGGAGACGCGAGATTTTTGATGCAATATAATATATACGCTGTATAAAAATTTCATGAGCGGAAGCATCATTGAAATGCATGCATCACATAGCACAACAATGGCGATGAATTCAAATATACACACTTCTGCTATCCAACAACGTGCAAGTCACAAGCTCTAGAAGCTGCAGAGCTGTGTGCCAGCTACCCAGCACAGCTGGTGGGCATGCTAGCATGTAAAGTGCGTCATCGCGCATGCACTACTCTAGTACTCCTAGACTCCGCCTGCATGGTGATCGTGTGTGCGACGAACACCATCCATTTATTGAGTCGTCGATTCTGTACTTGTCATGTGCAACCGATCATAAGCAAAAATGAACGTTTTTTCATGATGCTGCATTGAACACACTCGCAATAAATTCACCATCATTGCATCTAGAGACTTTCCTCTCCCAACCTTATCAACAAAATAAAAACTTTTTGAGGACGTTGTTGGATACATTGTACAGAAGCTAGCCCCCCTCACACATCCTGTTTGTCGATAACATCGGGGTCCGTGCACAGGAACTTTCCAGCTGATTACCACAACAAGTACAGCAAAAACAAACATATTTTATATTCCATCGCTTTTTCATCTTATGTTCCATCGATTTCAGGATTCTATCTCAAACAAACGATATTACCATGCATTGTCTTAGAGAACTTCGGCATGATATCTGCCAGAAACTTTCTTTGGTATCTGGGAGATGGTAATGATGAAAGTGACGGCGACGACGACGACGATGATGATGATGATTATGGTAAAAACAAAAATGGTAGTGGTGGTGGTGTAAGTACACACAATTAGATAAATTTATGAAGACATAAAGACTGTAACAGTGCGAGTAGAGAGATTCATTGGCAAAACAGAGAACCTGAATGCAACGATATCGATTGCGTATACGTTGCGCTGGTAACATGGAGAGTGGGGGAATTCATCGGCTTTACAATGTCGGATAAGGATTTTGTACCTATAGAATTGATCATGGAAATGAGAGTTCTTCGTAGAGATTGCATACATATCCACTACTCCCGTTGGACTTCTTTTTCGTCTCTTTACGTCAAATCACGTCGACTGAGGTCTGCTTGTTATTCTAATGATTGCCATTCTGCTCATGTTCTCATTTTGTTCTTCATAGCAACAGTGTGTGGTTGGTGTTAAGCGTTTATCAACTATGCAGTCTTACCAGCCAAATCGCCACCAGTTTTTCTGGTAATACTTCCAGAAGACAATAAATTCCTCCTCAGTAAAGAACCATTCAGTGTTCATGATCAACTTCGATCTGAGGACATGAGACGCCGTCAGCGTTGAGACAACAAAAACAACAATGATGATGATGAGTATGATGATGAATGCTGAAATCATGCAGGATTGTGTCGCATATTGCCACGGGTATATAATTTTTTTTCTGGTGTGTCTTCTGCTCTCTGTAATGTGTTCATGCTATAATCTCAATCGGCTGTGATGACAAACCCTAAACTCCAGAGAAACTTCGTAGATTTCTCTACATATCGCTTCCAATTTATATCGCCTGTATCGTCATGAATTTCATCATCATCAGTAGTGCACTTCTACCTCGACGTACATGAGTAACAACGCACACGTAATCGCACACTTTTGAAGCATCAATATATAATAGGAAAAAGAGTTAAGTGAAGGTTGGTTGTGCAGCAAAAGCAACAAGGATCAACATTGATGCATGAGCAACGACTACAACACGGATTTCGATTATGATGGCTGCAAAATCTGGAAACGTCTTCTTACCTTTCACTTTTTCGATTTCTAGTTTACCAGACACGTCACTGCTGTCCGGTCTCAAACTCTGGATATTTTGGAACGATCATTACGGTGATAGCGTCCAAGCATAACGATAAAGACGGAGATTCCCCACCACTGTCTCTCTCATCTCTCCTGCAGTAAAAGTAATACCTTCTCATCGAGTGAACCAGACGATTCCACCACCCCCCCTCCTTTTTTGTTCCTTTTGTTCCATACGGTCGCAGTGAGCAGTAGCCCTTTTATCATCGGGGTTTTTTTCAACACCTGGGAATGATGAAACGATCTTAAGAAAAAGTTGAAGCCGTGTGGATCATACTCCTCATTTCCTTGTTGTATTTCACATGCATTTATAAATGTATTCACGTATGTTGATACACCCCAAACACACCCCCACACACGTACACACAATATATATATATATATATATATATATATATATAATATGTGTGTGTGTGTGTGTGTGTGTGTGTGTGTGCGTGTGCGCGCGCATGATACCCCAGGCATGGAACCGAGGAAAACGTCCAAAACCGGCACGTACATCCGCACCTATTATTACAGAAGAAAGAAGTGCGAGAAACAAGAATTATGGCTTGGAAGAAGGAACAATCTTTAATGGGATACAATGATAGAAAGAACTGGTAAAGAGATAAAGGAAATTGCGAGAGATGCTGAAAGAAAGAGAGATTGAAAATTGGAGAAAAATGATATATGATGGAAGGTAGATTTGATTAAAATAGACTTGTGTGCGGATACCTCGCAGCTGTCTCCAAACTTTGCGTTTTTTATTAGAACATCGGGTGTGGAAGTCACGAAATCTAAACGTTTTCTCGTCTTCACAAACTCTTCTAAAGGGCAAGGCTGAATATCCACTTGAAGGACCAGCGTATTCTGATTATTCGCAATAATGATGACGATGATAATTATTATTACCATATAATATTATGAAGATATTGGATGGTAAAAAGGAAGTATTCAGACCTCTCAGAAGCACCTACTAGGATACTTTTCGGCATTCACTACTACTACTACTACTACTACTACTACTATTACATTGTTCGTATTGAATATGAGGTTTTTGAATTCCTTGGTGCCTTTCTTCAAGACCTTGCATTTCTGCGTGTCGATGTCGAATACCTACATTATTGTCATTCATCCATCATGCATCAACCAAAACCTTCTTATCACCCTGCTAATCTCCCTTGCATTGAGGACGCAAATGTAAATTAGAAACAACCTCTTCTCGCTTCTATTGAGAACTTTTCACACTACTCACCACCAAATCATACAGCCTTAACCCTTCCTTCCCCCCCCCTCCCAAACTTTCTTATATTGATCCAACCTTTATGCTGTTGATTAATGTCGCGACGGTGGCGAATTGATGGCTGTGGCCATGAACCGGTACCTAATCCAATGCAATAATATTTATAATTCAGGGAATCCTCCGCACAATCTGCGCCCTGTCGTGACGTACGTGCGCATGAACAGCATAAAATGTAGTATCGAAACACTACATTCGTGTCCCACATGAAAGTGATGCCATGCCTGCGTTTCTTCCTCTCGCGTGTATGATGAAATTGCCCCCCCCGTCTGTTTTATTCCTTCAATCGTGCTATTATTTATTACCGCTACACACGCGCCGAGAGAGATATTGTGATAATTTGGATATCTATGTGGGGATTAGGATCTTAGTGTGTTACATCGGTGATTGCGAACAGCAGCCACCAGAAACAATACATAAATAAATAAATATATGAAAAGTAGGTGCTTCATCATCATCGCCATCATCATCATCATCATCCTCATCTCTTGCGCGTCGTATTAGAACTTATGACAAAGCTCTCTCTCAAAATGCCATGGCCAAAATTGAAAACATCCGTAATAAATCAGTTGTGATGAACGAGGAGAGGGTAGAAGAGATAAAAACGAAGATTTAGATGACATCGACGAAAACACACACACAATGGACTGATGCTGCTATTATTACGTTGTGATTGTAAGATTCTCTTTTTTTAGCGCCTTGAGCAACTCAGCCATCGTCACCTGGATGTCGCATGTCTCATAAATAAAACACACTCTTTCTCTCTCTCTCTCTCTCTCTCTCTCTCTCTCTCTCTTACCCCTGCGTCGCACACCACAGTCTCAGATGTGATCTTATGGATTTTATTCAGTCCTCGCGTGGTGACAAGAATCTGCGCACAACAAGCCCCAACACGCCGTCAGCATATTATTTCGAGGGATGGGGAGCAGGCGACTCTCCTCACATTAGTGAAAACATTATCATTCCTCTTCGCTAGAAATATGCAAACTCATCGGCATCGCAAACCTTTTTCTGCTCGATGATCCAGGGCGGCGTATAGTGCCAGAGTAGCATATTTTCTGCACCACTCACGAGGCAGTTGTTGTACCTAAAGTCAGAGACATCTCAAGGTCACCTGCTGAAACCCCCAATGCTTTATTTATATTTAGCAATCGTGTATTATATTGTGCTTTAATAGACAGCTAGTTGATCGGATTTGGCTGCTATCAGTTCTTACGAGTTGAAGAAGGAGAGAAACTCTTCGATGTCGGTAGGTCTGAAGTGCTGGATGTAGAAGGAATTGAGGTACGTAGAGAACCATGACACCACTGTCAGTATCATGTACCTGAAGGAAAAGAAGAAGAACAGGAGGAGGGGGAGGAGGAGGAGGAGGAGGAGAAAACAAAGAAGAAACAATTAGCCTGTATATCTTCACTTTATCTCAAAATTAAGTGGATAACGTTCCTATATAACACCATATGGCAGCCATTTCTAATATTCGTCCCACATGATCTTTCCACACTATATGTCATCATAATGCTCACAGCACAACGACGTACATAAGCATTCTGAAAATGAAGGTAAGCGGCGCCACGAGCCACAGGAGGATGCTTGCAACCTGCTCAGTATTCGCAGAAAGATCCCATTTAACCACAAATATCACATTGCAAGGTTGGGGGAGGGCAATGGGTAGTAGTAGTAAAAGGGAACTCTACATATATAAATATATATATAAATAAATATATATATATATATATATATATATATATATACACATACAAAAACGCTTATATATGTATACATCTAACTTGCACTCTTTATTCTGTTGTTCCTATATGATGAAATGAAAGGTACTACATCATCTTGGATTGGTCGCCAGAGGGTGGAGCTCACCGTCCGCGTGTGTGTAGCGTGAAACAGCGATTCACTATTATTGGACGAGAAGAAGCAAACAATGAGAGGAACCTTCAGGATAAAGGAAGACAAGCTTCGGGAAGATTAGGAGTGAGCTTGTTACCGTTCTCCCAAAAGTTGCATTACGCGACTCTCCCCTCGCTTTTCCTCCACAGCTGGAATATTAATCCAAATCAGTATTAATTGCAAGATAAGAATGAATGGTTTGGCCCAACAACATACAGTTACTCTAGATATTTTATTCCTTCTTTATCATCCCATTTCAACCCTCTCTTCCTTCCCCTAAAAAGCACCTTTAAGATGGTGATCAACGGCTGCAGCGACATGGTCGATAGAGATCCAACAACGGAACATGTTGCGTGGGATAAGTTGCCGCACGTACCTATGTATGTACGTGTGTGTGTGTGTGTGTGTGTGTGTGTGTGAGTGCGTATTTATACCACTCGATATTTATACCACTATTTATACCACTCGATACAAATGCTTATTATATCAGGAAGTGGTCACTTTCCAACGTACCATAATCGGTTCAGAGTCCTCGACCAGCTTAGGTTCTCTCCTATCACGACACTGAAAGGGGGGGGAGTTGGAAAAACTTAATATTCAGCAATATAACTGCTAATTCTAGAAATCTCCAGAGCCTCTCCTTTCGCAGCAGTCCCCACGATGCACAGCTCAGGTCAATAGGCTGCTACCTGGGTCTCACGATAAAGTAATGCTTGCCATTCTTATTGCAAAAGTCCTTAATTAGATTTTCGCATTGTCCCTGAGAATGGGGAAGGAGAATTCAACCGGGGGGAGGACAATGTGAGTTAAAATACGTACGCATGTTCTGACTTAGATTTAATGATGAAAATCAGATAGATACGCGAGTGTGGATACTAGTGTGAGCGGCAGGAATATTACCTTCATCTTGAGGTATGGCTCCATTACAAGGCGGCTTGGAAATGACACAACCCAGGAACTGCAATGCAATGAAGAGAGGTGAAGGGGACCATTTGAAAGTCAACAAAGTCAGGAAACAATTTCATCTCAATAGAATGAAAGTCGATGGGAATAAATAGAAATACAGACCTGAAAAAGCATATGTTTGGGATATTGCGCTCCGCTGCAAGCCTGAGAAGATTGGCAACCATCGCCTTGTCCTGTTCACCAAATCGTTTAAGTTAGCCTCTGTTCTGTACGCATGTGGAATTTGGCAACCTTTTTCACGTTGTAGGTAGTTGCTAAATGGACTATCCATTCAATTTTCTTCTCTGGTATCTTCGATAGAGCTAAGTTATGAGGCATGATGTATGAATTAGCATAATCATAGGTCAATTTATTGATTGCTAGACTCAATAATCGGCAATACTCCTGCAGTTTGAGAACAGGTAGCATTTTCAATTACAATGAAAATCTTCGGAGCACACTAACTAATGCTCGTTGACGAAGAATAAAACGCTGCCTGCAGTTATCCCGAAATGACAGTATTGTAAGCCGGCAAAGCCGGCCAGGAAAAAATGAAAGGTGACATAAAAGCGAGACACTATGAAATAAATTTCCAGCGACCTTTATCATCTGTAAGATCCACCTGTACACTTACTATCCGTGAATTTCGCTCTTCAATTCCACCCGGAGAGGCAGAGCGGGAAGCACTGAGAATTTTATAGCGGAGGGCGAGCTTTTCCTCCAAATGTGCCCCGATTCCACCGGTCCCACCTGTCATCAAGATCCATGGGCCATCCGATAACTCGGAACCACCCCTCTCTTTCTTCGATTCCATTGAGAGGGCTGTATTTCAGGCAATCAGGTAAACGAGCAGCGAGAGGATCACGTAGGTTGAGAGCGTGCGAGGCGATTTAGGATTTATTCTCCATCATATACCAAGATGAAAGTCTAAAATCTACCATAAATACTCTCTAATAAGGATAATATCTATGTCGTAAAGATAAAATATATGAACATCAGTCCCGCCTAAAGCATGCGGATGTTGAGATGCTTCTGAAATGGGTGTCAGAGTCGAAAGAGCCAATTTATACTTTACGACTTGATTATTCGCATGTCCTTAACCGTAAATCTGCTGTCATTGATCTTCGAAGTGGATTTAGTATCTAGATCGATTTTTGTCCCACGTTTCGTACGTTGCTCCGATGTTTCACGTATAATTTTTGGATCGTACCAGAACCCTTTTCCACCACACGGGGAAGGCCGAGAAAGAAAGAAAAGACATACTGCGTTTGGACATGTGCCCTTGTCGTCGAACATAAATCTAGGCACAAAAGTACTGCATGTCGCCTGTGCACACCAAGGGTCAGAGATGCATGGGACTCTCCAGAACATCTCCTACTTCGAACAGCAACACCGTGCTGTCTCAACGTTATCGATCCAGTTTAAAAGCAGCAAAGTCTTCCATTTTACCTGGTCGTTTAAATAAAATAAAGGCGAAATGGCTGGTGCAACCCTCAAGGCTTGCAGAAGGTAAATCTGATCGAGCACGTCGCACTTCCGTGGGTGAGATCCGCCCCCCTCTGCACGCCGCGCACGCGCATGCATTCGCGATTTACATAATAATTTGTATTTCACTATTAACTTTTCTTTCCTTAACTTTCGTGTCTGCTTTGTACCCAAAAAAATCCGACAACATTCTTAAACGAGGCGCTTGTCTGATTACAAAAAATCTTTAATTTGTCACTATACTACACAAATTCATGATGTAGTAGTTCACCCTTCCCTTTGCTATCTAATTATAATGTGAGTAAATTTATTGTCCATATTGATCTCATGTGCGTGTGTGTGTGTGTGTGTGTGTGTGCGCGCGCGCGCGCGCACTCGTGCACGTGTATGTATGTCTTTGTTTTGCTTATTGAATCCTAAACTTTATGTGATAATATGCGGCAGACTAGCGACTGAAGGAGCACACAACTACACTAGCACATAGAAGCAGCATAGCAGTTGAGATGTCCAAGCCATCCGAGTATAAGATGTCCGAAATGTGGGATAAGTGTGCGGAGAACTTCTTTGTGCGATCAGGTACAGGTCTTCTTAGCGGTGCTGCTGTGGCCTTAGTGTTTTTCCGCGGTGGTATGGCGCGAACAGCAGTTACTAGTTTAGCCACTGGTTTCGGTGCAGGAGTATCATATGTTGAGTGTAAACTAGCATTCGAGCATCCAGAATGGAAGCTGGCCCCCTTCTCCTTCAAAAAATTCTCTCTGCCGAAAATGTCCGTCACGGGAGATAAGAAGGAAGAGTGAATGAGTCATGAAATGCGAAAAAAATACGTACATGTGTTGCTGTAACATTTTCGAATAGATCACGGAGATAGGCGGAAATCCAGACCGTTTGTCGTGAGAATAGTGTGAACTCTATCCACCTGTACGCCTTCATTTAGTCATCAGCAGCGTGCATAAGTACGACTCGTATGCTACGTTTATATATATATATATATATATATATATATATATATTATATACGTAAGCGATCGATAGCACGCATGCTGGCTGCTGCACTACATGCACTTCGACGTCATTCATTTGCTGCAGCGTAGGATTGACACATCTAAACATGCTTCCATCGCACAGTCTAGCCGTGCATACATGCAGACAGCGAGGGAATCGAAGCGGAGCAACAAATAATGCACCTGTCATGTATACTAGTGTAGCTGCTCATCTAGTCATGTACAAACGGATGCTGTGTGCCGCTATATATATATGCAACTATATATCCAGCACCAAACTATTCGAGGCGCACCTGTGTTTGGCCAATCCTAGAATCCGCTGATGTGCAAGATGACGTACGATCACCTTGTGTCTACCAATAACACCACTAGACCGTTCCAAGATGTTATACAAGATACTAGTGATGTAGATGCATGTAAAAGAAGCATCGTGATTGCATGATGCGATCACTAAGACTATTTCCGCTTGCCAAAAGCAACCAGTCTCTCGCCCGCATAAACTAGCTCTCGAACATCGCCTTTGCCCAGATCCGCTGAGGTCTGTGGTAATTTGAAGGCTGTAAATTGATTTTGTCGGTTTGTTGTTATCATTGATGCACTGACCACATCTTCAAGGAATTCCGCTCCAGAGCCAATTTTGACCACACCGCCACGAAACTTTGATAGATCTAATGGAGTGAAGGCACATGGTTTGATGTATTTAGTTTGTCTTGTTCGCTTCCATCGGCACAAATTAAAAGTTTGAATTTCTCATACCGTCATTTGGCTGGGGAGGGGGCAACGCCTTTAGCGTGTGTGAATCCGCAAAAAGAAGCGTGCATGCCTCCGACTTCAACACGGACAGAGTCACCTAAGAAAACGGGCTCAAAAAAATTACTCTACAAGTTGGTAGACACAATCCCACATCTATCGCGCCCACTGCTAGACATCACCTCTGCTCGCTGGTTTGGATTACCACAGCCACGAATCCCTCCCACAGCAGGCAAGACTACCGTCCCTCCCGCCATCAACGTGCTGCTAACCGCGCTTGCTTTTAGTAAAAATGATGATGGTAAGTGATGATTGCACGATGTTGTGATACAGATTATTCATCTTACCGATTCCAAAAGCATGGCAGAGAGTTATAGACACGCATACACTGTCGGCTTCCTCCATGGCTAAGTAATCTTTCGCACTGACAGACAGATAGAAAGATCGCATTTAAAAGGTACAAAGTGCAAGAAAACTATCTTCATGTTTTAAGACCTTCTCCCTTGGTCGATGATGCTTTCGTGCGTAAGCTTGGCAGCTCCAAACATTGCGTGTACATCGGAGGGATCATGGAGTATATCTGGAAGCCTGCCAGCAGCCTCTCGAGTTGCATTTTCGAAGATAATTGGTGTGCCTGATAGTGATTCAACCTGGGCGGAATTTCATTTTTAAAAGAGGACCTCGGATGTAAATTTGGTAGCGATATGACAGTGTGGCAAATCAAGAGCCTAATTATAATTCTCATGTATCGTCAAGAGGTAGTACTTTTGACGCCGTTGAGCTCATGTCCTCCTCCGTGACAACAACGGGTGGGAGCATCTTGCGCTTCTTCTCTACAGGGATCTTTCCCATCAGCTCGGAGGATTCGGTAACGGCAGCTCCACAGTTTGAGGCGTCGAGTAGGTTTGTCAGGGTCTCTGTGGGGTCTTTCGTTGTGATGACTTGGGAATTATTGCAAAAGATTTAATTAGAGGGCTGATACGAGCACATGCAGTCGTTCGTCAAGGGAAAAATGAATCGATAGTTAAACACGAGTATCCACAACCAGTAACTCCAACCCGCGAGCAAGCTAGCTGGAGGATTAAATTTTCAGCAGTGTTTGGGAGGTCGATGAGGATGCCAGATTCCTTACCATACCTTTGTAAATTGCCAAAATACCAACTCAAAATAACGCTACCACGGCATATGAACAGAGAATGAGGCAGACCTACAACGGATGTGTTTCGTTGTTTACAACGGCCCAAGTTATGTTATATTCATTTCCTACGTACCCGTTCGATGTGAGAGCGCTGGCAAGAAAGAGAACCTGTATTTGATTCGTTTTGCAAATACTTTTCGTAACAACACAAGTAGTACCCTACCTTTTCATGAAGTTTCTCGTAGCTCAGTTCTAAGCTCTGCTGTGGTACAGATAGGGCTGGATTTGCGGCGTATTTTCCGACGCTAGCCTGAAAAAATATAATGCAATCAAGAGCAAATCGCACACGCCTTTCACAGCTTGCTCATTGCTATGATACTCTCTTATTCTGTCTGGGTTCACCTCAAATTCTCGCGAGAGATGG
Source organism: Bigelowiella natans CCMP2755 (assembly GCA_000320545.1). Taxonomy (NCBI): domain Eukaryota; phylum Cercozoa; class Chlorarachniophyceae; genus Bigelowiella; species Bigelowiella natans. Next base: position 9,160 of record ADNK01003229.1, on the reverse strand, counting down.
GCAAAACCACATCGTGGCCATCTCCTATCACTAGTGGTAAGGCATCGACGACGAATAAACTGGCGGAGGAGCGACATGGTTTGAATTGTGGCGTCCTACTTATTGATGGGTCAATTGATTAACTGATTACTGTATTCATATTCGGAATGGCACCGAGGAGGAGATTCTAGAGGGGAAAATCCGTCTACATTCCTAGCTCCTACCCTTCTGCTAAATCATCAAAACGGATTCATCATCATCATCATCATCATCATCATCATCATCATCATCATCATCATCATCATCGGTGCGAGTAGCAGCATCCGAGCACTTCATGCTATAACTACTGCGCTCATCACCAGGCAGGCAGAGATGTGTCGTCGTTTGTTTGGATATTTTATGTTTAAAAAACGGCATATATTCTATGTCGCAGGTGTATTTTGGACTGCAAAATGCAACAAAATATCCATTAACACGATAGTGATCGTAAGAGCGAACAATCGTTCCTCCACCCACACCGAAGGATTGGCAAACCGGCATAAGCCATGTCAGGGGTATGTATGACAGGGGGGGATCGGTGAAATGGTGCGATTAGGCGCAGCTGTAGTGAAAATCTAGATCGTGCGCCATCATCTCATACGTACTATGCCGTTCACCTTATCCTTGTGGGATGGACGAGTATCATCATCGTTAATTGATAAAGTGCTCTGTTGATTCTTCATATTTCATCAGATCTTTGGAGCTCTGTATAAGAAAGTGCGGCAGGATCAAAAGAAGAACTGGACCAAGTCCGACGATGTACAACGATGAGATCATCACACACATGCTCCCCCTCTCCTTTCTCCGTCTCTCTCTCTCTCTCTCTCTCTCTCTCTCTCTCTCTCGTTCAGCAATAATGTTATCAATTTCTCGCCCATCATGGTTATCATGCGTGTCGTTTCTTAATACCAGCACCCGGCATTATCGAAACCTGGAGCTTGTGAAAGCAAACAAGGTTGAACAAGAATTAGGGGGCTCTACTTTGTGCATGCGTGATACGTGCTATCCTCTTACATTCAGCACTCACCGAGGCGAATGACCCCGCGGCAGCATCAAAGGGAGACATCAATGCGGACACAGGACTTCCAGTAGATGCAACACAACATCGCATGAAGCCCTCTCTAAAAATATCTCCCACACACACTCTCTCTCTCTCTCTCTCTAGCAAAGCTTTACAGATTGGAGGTACAATGCCTCATATAGTTGTGGTTCTTTAGGAAGGGGTGTTAAAGCAGGGATGGCTTCGAAAATCAGGCATGTTAAATGCCGGGCTCAAGGACAGATTCTTCCGTCTCCACAAAGAAGGGGTCATCGTTGTTCTGAAGGGGACGGAGAGAAGTTACATGCGTTGTAGCATTGCAAATGGGCACCAAGCGATCGGGGGGGGGGGGGGGGGGAGCATGGGAGAGAGGAAATAATGTTCTGTAGCGATCGATTAATGTCTTGTGACAGTTGTTGCAATTGGTTATTGACAGAAATTCCGATGGAAAGGCTTCCAAGATAGAGAGATGCACTTGCAAGCGGAAAGCATGCAGTCGCGCGATAACTGGGTGAAGGCAATTATGGGTTGTCCCGGCGGTTCTCCTGAGAAAAGCGCCGAGCTTCTGCGAAAAGAGCGCCAGGAGAAAGAGCGGTAGTGTATCTCCTCCTCCCCTGTTGTAATGCAAGGAGGAGGAGAAAGAGGAGGAGGAGGAGGAGGATGAGGGGAAAGAAGAGGGAGTATAAATAAATATGGTAGCAGCAGGTGTGGCGGTGCATGCATGCAGCAATGGTATGCTATCACTAGGCACTTAAAAAGGGCGCAAATGTATTGTTGTATGCAGAGTCGTCGTCGTCGTCTGTCACCATCATGACCACCCTGATAATCTCATCAACCGCCACTACTTTATGGATATCTAACAGCATCGCCCGTGCAAAGGCCGCGGCAGAGTTTCGAGAGGCGAAGATAAAAGAACTAGGCTCCGAAGACGCATACAATCGATGGAACAACGAGCAGATTGCATTGAGAAGGAAACGCGAGGCGGAGGAGAGAGAGCGACGGGAGAAAGAAAGGAAAGAACAAGAGGAGAGAAGGAAAAATATGAGTTTAAAGGAGCTTGCGGGGTCTGCAGGTGCCTTTCACATTTCGATATAAATTCCAGCATCCACCGTTGATGTGATGGGTGGCTCGAGAAGCGTGTATCTTTCCTGTTTCTCTCCTTTTGTCCGGCGAGTTCGCTGCCACATGGGAACACTCTTGCTATAGTTTGGTTTGGCTTCAAAGGACAAAGTGACATAGATGAATATCTGATGTGTAGGATCGGGTAGTGCGTCTGATAAGGACAAGGCAAAGACGTGGTCGCTTCGACTCTACGGAAAGATTAAAGTTGTTGACCATTTCCCCGATGTCAAGGTTGGGCCTTAGCATATCATAACGATGTAGAACAATTAATGTTATATGCTGTACATGCACACACACACACACACACACACACACATGTATAAATATATGTGATAATATATATATATATATATATATATATATATAATATATTTATACATATATACATATATACATATTTCACATTGATATGCACTTTAAAAAATCTGGAGATAATAGGTATTTATTATATCATATTTTAAAATACGTACACACGTATGTGTTCAGTCTCTCTCTCTCCCTCTCTCTCTCTCTCCCTCTTCACATACATTCTGAGTGCACATATATTTATCTTCAAGATGCCATTTATTGCCGGTCCATAATTCACCAATTATTCATTCATTAGGTTCAGGTTGTGAATCATTTTGCTGATATACATGTGGAAGAGGTCGAGCATTTTCCCGACAAACCTGGCAAGTGGAAGAGGGTAATACAACAATAATAATAACAAAAACAAGCGAAAACGGGTACGACGCAGAAATGAGGCTTGTGCCTGGAAAAAGTTACCATATTTTTGTTGCCTCTTATGAATACAGCATCAATATGTATTATATTGTCATCACAACAACGCTATGTTCTACTTTTCTTCCATAAAAATTAGGTGGAACATTTTCCTGACTTTAAGGTTCAGTTCGTGCGCCATTTTCCGGATGTGACCATAAAATTCGTCAACCATTTTCCAGGATCGCAGCATAAGTAATTCGAAAATTGAATTGACCACGATCGCTGCTACGTACATGTAGCCGCATTCTCTGTGTGCCATAATATCACTTCAACGATTAGTAGCAAATTTTAGGCCAGCCAGTTTGCACTAAATGATTTTTTTTAAACACGATCACGACCTAGACCAATGCTAGCTAGCTAGTTACCAACACTTGGCGCAGCTACGTACATGCTGGTGGAGCAGATGTAGCTACAATCGAAGCTGCAACATATGCATGTGTACGTACATATTGCGCCATGACATGGCTAGATCTAGGGCTAGCTAGCTCGCCACCAAAGATGAAGATGAAAAATCGGACACTTTCTTAGTCAAGCTAGCAAGATGATTCAATCATACCAACAGATGTCTCTAAACATCTTGCTCAAGTGTCATGATGTGAAAATGTGCATGCCGAAGATATTTACTGTTTCAAACAAAACTACATCGTAGCAAAAGCACGAAAATGAATTTTCTGGCCATTGTTTTGCGCTCTCTAGAATGTGCCATCCTAGCATCTAGCAAGAGCGTGGAGTGTACATGCTTCACTACCGGCCTAGCTTTGGTATAGCCATTACTAGCCTTAGTACGCGTAGGACGATGCGAACAGACGGACTACAACAGCATAGCTAATGGTCAGCACTATTGCCTACAATATATCCCCCTGTTTCACCTCCCGTTTCCCTTCTTTACCACCGACTGGTTTTAAGTGTTTGATGAGTGGATGTCCTGGGTCACAGAAGCAAAAATATGGTCCTAGCAACGGTGGTTGTGTTTTTGGAAACCATGCCTCCCAATCTGCCTGTGTTGCTGTCGTGTTCTTCGCTATTTTAACTACTGCAATAACACAGTTTGCACTCGAAGTTGCAGCTGGATTGTTTAACTTGCCATCTTCGCCATCGGTTAAAAGTTTTGTATTTGCGCCCTCACAGATATCGTTACTTTTCATGTTGAATCTGACAAAGGATGCAACATCACTTATTGATTTTATTTTTGATCCAACAGCCTTGCTGCTGTGACAGAAGCTAGCGTCAATTTTGGTTTCAGCTGGAGACTCCGGCATTGGCAAGGTGTCGGGGAGGATGTGCAGACGAGCAACGCTTGCTTCAAATTCTCGCTTGTGTTTTCTAAAACGGAAAGCCACCCACAAAGAGGTTTTTCCTAGATTCATTGCCCATGAAATGGCCTGTGCAAGAAGCCAGTCCTGCACGAAGCTCCCACCTATCTTCACAGCGAAAACGATCCCGAAGATCAGCCAAAGAATGTTTCCGAGGGATAGCACACTGACAACGAAATGTCCAACTCTTGAGCTTCGTTCCTCCCAGACTGCGGACTTGTAGCACAGCTTGCAATTGAGCAGCCTCAGCAGGATGGCGTCGTAGACAAGTCCAAAAGTGGCGGAAAGGAGCGAAGAGAGGGATGAATTCCCTATGCTGAGTGAGAATAACGCGGTGACGAAGAACAACCACAAGATAGAATTGAGAAAGTACACATTGCGATCCTTTCTCGAAAATGTGTGTTGGGGATGGGCATACCACATGGCCAAGAGAATGTGATTTTGGTGTGAATATGCGACAAAATTGCTGTAGAAGCTGCCGTTTGTACCTGGAAGGCCATAAACCTGCGTTAATAATGGCAAAGAATGAATACAAACAAATGTCAGTAGTGGGACGTGGCAATCTAAAGTATGTTGTTCTATCACCCGTTTGCTTTTGAGCATCTTCCTGAGCTGTACCCACACCTTTCTTGGTAATTTCGTATTGCTAATGGCTTCCCGGCTATGTCGCATCTTCGCCCTTTTCAGCTTCTTCGACGAAGACTCTAAATATTTCGAGAATCCAAGTTAGAACTGGGTTTGGCGAGTGTTTTCTTGGATCAGTTATGACGTTCTGATGAGAAGACTCGTGAAATGGATGTATGCGGCTCATCCCCTGTATTGACGCTAGTTGGGCTTCGAAGTCCTGCAGAATTGTGTCAAATGGATTCAGATAATAGCCCATCCCTCCTCGTGCTGATTAAGTTCGCTGTCAAAAGTTGACATAATGGCGTTCACATTAACGACTTTATTAGCTATCTACCTCCCTCAACGGTGGATTTTTCGACTATAGCCCCTTCTCCCGCATCTTGGGGCTTCATCTGCCGCAGAGGCTGTTGGTCGTTTTGGGTGGATGTCTTTACCTCCTCCTCAGTGATAACTCCCTCAACGATAGCACCTTCCTCCACATCTCGGGGTACCATTTGCCGCAAGAACTGTCGATCTTTCTGAGTAGTTATTGACTTTTGTGAAGAGTGATCGTGTGCACTCTTTCCTTCCTCAGTCACCTTTTCAATGATAGCTCCTTCAATATTAACTCCTTCATCTACATCTCGGGACATCTATCGAGGATTAATATTTACTCGAGGTGCCTAAGCCGCTGACAAAATGACTCCCCTGCTCGATTTTTTCCTTAACCAGTCGCGGGCGACGAAATACAGTTCGGTTCGTCAAGTTGCGGGGGCAACGAGGCATCTTTCAGCGACGAGGAATTATGGATTTCCCCCTACATTTTATGATTACGACAAGGCCATGAACGAAAAACACAAGGGCTCTTGGGACATTTTTACCGCTACATTTTTATTTTGCGACATGATCAAGTACATGTCGCACATAAGAAGTTACAGGCAATACTCTTCATATTGCATCGGTGCTCGGTGAGCAGTGAGAACGGGAAAGAACCAACACACATGCTATGGGTCGCGCTGACAGTGCTGCTCCAAGTAAGCCCCTATCTGCAACTGTTCCTTAAATCCTGTCCTCACCATATTCATTTAGGCTATTATGATCTCCTGGGCAGCACAAAGGCCGTTTCTCGGTGTCTCATATGTGTTCACAAACTATGCAATGATTTGTCTCGGGTATGCTCAATCGACAAATGACGAATTTGTATGATCACCTTGTGTCGTCCCGGAAGATCATGAGGATATCCGCCATAATTGCCACTATGATGATTAGCGAAGGAAGTTCTTGAAGTCCCGCGTCAGCACGTCCAAAGATCCTTTCAGCCGCACCACACACACACCTGTCTGTAGCGCGTACCACTACGCGGGCACAAGTCACGTGCGACAACAAAGGGGTTGTCGCGGATATAGAATATAGATAACGTAGATATTAATACAGCATAGGCACGTGGGTTCCGGCGGGACTCATGGCAGCACACCGGAAGTGTGCTGCCCCACGTGCGGCGGCATTCGCGAAAGCTTCGCGAATGATTACGCAGTGCACGATTTAATAAAAATATAATCTTTAATAAAAATAAACACAACTCTTCAAAAGGAAGCAAACGTGCCTTTCCCCCCCCCTGCCTACTTGTGCACGTAGCGCCTCGGCCTGTGAACACCTTACGCGCAACAACCTTTGGCTTCCACACACGGGAAACGATTTGACTAACAATGTCACAGCAGCTAGAAGAACAGCAGGACTTTGGCTCGCAGGCCGTGCAAGGGCACGAGCAGAAACAGGAAAGGAAGGGCGATACGGACGCTAAGGAAGGAGGAGGAACACCTCCACAGGCACCGCCGGGACCAGCACCCGGGATTAAGAAAGCAGATGCAGCAGCAGAGGCACTGGAGAACTTCTACGAGGCGGACGACGAGGACGTGGCCGCCGAAAGCAAGAAGGTCGTAATGGCATTACGAGCCTTGCGACCCAGGGCGAGCAACTACGCCAAACTGAAAGTATCGATAGAATACAAGTATCAGACACATGATGTTTGGGCAGCTATCATGCAGGACATCATGGATTACGAAGCAGACTTACCTCCAGAGTGGGCAGCTTTGTTTAGGAACGACGGGGGTCTGGGCGCCTCGCGGGGGACGACCCAGAGCACCGTCAAGCAGCAGCAGCCGGTACAGCGGAACACCCAGTTCATGTCTGTTAAAACAGCACCGGTTATGATAACGAAATACAACGGGAAAAGAGGTGAGGCAAGGAGGTGGTGGAAGAACGCTAGGAGTATACTCTGCGACTTTACCCCTAACCCCACCGAAAACGACAAGCTCAAATGGCTAGCTATAATAAAGCAAGCCATGGACCTTTACGAGACAGGCAGGACCCGGATCAGGCAGCTAGAGAAAATACACACTACAGTTAGTGGGCTACGAGACGTTGAGGCGATAATGAAGGCTTTTGTAAATGAACAGGATGCTAACTCCCTACCCCAGGCTATTAGAAAATACAGAGCAATGATGCAGCATGAGAGAGAACCTGTTAGAGACTTTGCCACGCGCTTCCAGGATATGATCGACGAACTACATGATTTTAATTACAACACAGGTGATGATCAGGCAAGGTTTGAAGAGTTCAAGTTAAAGATAAAGGAATCCACTTACGTTACGGAGAAAGGCTACACCACGATGGAGGCAGCAGTGCAGGCTATATCCCTACGCGAGCAGGAGCAGGACCGCAAGTTTACCAGCCCTAAGGTACCTGGCATAGGAAACATTAACGCTATTAAGCCGCAGCGAGACTGGTACAAGGACAGGGAAGGTAACCGACGTTGCGGATACTGCTCACGTAAAGGGAAACACACCGCTAAAGACTGCAGAGACAGGAAAGAAGGACGACCCAGGATGACGATCAGGCAGCTCAACGAACACTACGAGAAGTTAAAGAGAAAGAAAGGCAGAGGACAAGGATATAACAACAGCAAATGGCAAGGCAGCAACAACGGGAAGAACAATAAATATAAGAACAAAAAGCAGAACAGTATCAATGCTATACAGCAGCAGATAAACGGAATATTAGATCACCTTAAGCAGGCGCCGACGAAGACAGCAGTACCAGCAACGCAGGACCAAGACAAGCCCATGACCCTAGACGACATAAAGAACTTAGGAGTATGCAACATTAATGACGAAGACGCTAACAGGACTATCAAAGTTGCTATGACCAAGGTTAAAGTTAAAGACAGCTACGGAGACTACAAGAAACTACCTGCCCTTTGGGATAGTGGCAGCATGCCAAAGTCCTTCATAAGCCTAAGCACAGTAAGAAGGTTAGGACTATTGGATCAAGTGACTAAGAAAGAACGTAAATATGCTCAAGCAGACGGAAGCTCTTCCATGAAGACCGTCGGTGAGCTAATGCTAAAGCTACAGATACCTGGCAGCGACGCGGAGACCCAAATCAAGACCCGAGTAGCCATGACTTTATCCATGGAACTACTCCTCGGACAGGATGCCCTAGAAAAATTAGGGGGGATCATATCATTCTACAATCACAAGATATACTTTGCTAAGTTGCCAAAGAAGTCAGGCAGGACCATCAGCCAGAACATGATACGGCTTGACGAGTGGACCTCTGAGTCAAGCGTTAATGCGTTAGAGTTTATGGACCTAGCGGACAACAAGCTACCTACACCTACCGAGCTACGGAAGAAGAACCCCGGCAAGACCATCCGACAGATAACGGAGCTACTGGACAAGACCCCCCCAGCTGATGATTGGGATATCGACAAAGGCAAAAAGTACATTAATAAAATATTAAACGAGAAGTACTCTGACATCACCAAGCCGACGACGAAGCCCTCCAGCAAGCTTACCCCAGTAAAGATCGAGCTAAAGAAGGGATACGAAGAGTGCATCATCAATGACCCAGAACATAGGCGACCGGAAGCGGACTGGGAAAAGATAGAGTGGCAGATCAATGAATGGGCAAAGGAAGGGAAGATAGAGCCAAGCAACTCACCATGGAACGTGAGACATGTGCTAGCTAAGAAACCTACTTACCCTTTCTTCCGCCTGGCGCACAACTTCATCCGCCACAACCGAGTAATAAAGAGGATCCAGACACCTACACCAAGGATAGATGACGTTATTGAACACGTCATAGGATACAAATACTACTCCTCCCTAGATAAAAATGAATCATACATGCAGACACCCATCCACAAAACCTCCCGCCCCATTACCGCATTGAATGCTAAGCTAGACACTACACTTCGTCGTATTCCCTTACGCTAAGCATATCAGGGATGCGTTCAGTA